>JAPYYV010005316.1:0-19065 GCA_030522625.1 Copidosoma aretas | reverse complement strand
CTGAATTTAGAAATAACACTTGTAAAAGCTTTTTTTTTAAATGCATTGGCCTATTTTTTATTACAATATAATGCGTAGAAGCTTCGCTTCTGTCACGCGTCCGACGCGGGCATTTTTTTATTTTTAGACTACTAATTTTTTTACGAATAATCAGTAAAACGGTCTAAAATGTTTTGTATTACAGATTTGGATGAGAAAAAATGTTTTCCAAATACTAGTACACACAAAACATCATACCATATTTTATTTAACCATTTAAATTACTCTACATAACCTAAAATAACCTAAAAATGCCGAACATGCGATTTTGTTAACGTATTAATTCGTAGCTCTGAAGAATATTCAACTAGCATTAAAATTCTGTTTGCAGCCTCGTAGCTACTTATCAAGAAAAATTATAAATACTCATATAAAGCTGTTTTCTAACCTTAAAAAATTGCTTAAAACCATATAATTTACCAATAAAAAAGTAAGAAACGTGAAAAAAGAGAAAAATAGACACTGTAGAAGATGTAAAAGTATTATTAATGACTTACTTAAGCTGAAATTATCCTTCTTGTATTGACTGAACACCTTTGAATGTCAAACATAACCTCAAATTAAGTATGTTACAGACAAAATGATATTTTTTTTTTATTGTAATATTATTTTAAAATATTGCAAACTGTTATACCTATGATTATTTGTAATGCAATGAGACAATGAACGTAGAGCATGGCAAAATAATATAAAAATAGTCAGGAACACAACTAACCTCAAAAATTCGCTTCTTACTTGGTTATTTTGTAAATAAATTCCAAATTAATGAAAAATAATTGCATTACGACTGCAACACATGGAAAGCTTGTTTGAAAATTCACAATTCCTCTTTAAAAATATAGTATATATTTTGTAGTTTCGACATATTATCCTCAAATAAAACAAAAAATAAATTTAATTAATTTTCTTTTTTAAAAAAATTGTAATGTCCTATCATATAAATTCATAAATGATTCAATTTCACAATAAAACAGGTAATTTATCGCAGAATGCAAGAAAAAAATTATATGGGATAGAATCATACGCTCGACTAACCTTAATAAATTGTTCAAAACCTGATAATCTTAAAAAAAAGAAATTATTTTTAACAATACTCTGTAAAAGACATTTTAGTATTATTATCAACTCATACAAGCCTTAATCTTTGTTTAATATTTAAATACGGTTGAAATTGAAACATAACCTAAAAAATCATTTAGTAGACACAATAGTTTTTTTTTCGTATAATAATTGTATTGTATCATGTTGTTGACAGTTATTCCAATGATTATGTCTAAGAAAACAAGCGAACGAACGTATTATATAGAATAATGATATGGGAAAGTGTCACAATTACATGCCTTTCCAACTTGACGAAAGTTGAAAAGGCATGGAGTACAGAAAATCACTTTTATTTATTTTGTGATCTTCATTCTGTATGTTCAAATAATATTGGCAAATCATAATGATATTAAAAAAAAATAGGTTGTTAAACAACTATTTTTTTAAATAATTTCTTTTCTTTTCGTTAAGGTTTCGAACAATTTTTTAAGGTTAGTCGAGCGCACGATTTTATCATGTATAATTTTTTTCTTGTATTCTGCGTTAAATTACTTCTTTTATGGTGAAAAATGAATCGTATAAGAATTTACATGATAGGACATTACAATTTTTTTAAAAAAGAAAATTAATTAAATTTATTTTTTTTTTTATGTGAGGATAATATGTCGAAACTACAAAATATATACTATATTTTTAAAGAGGAATTGTGAATTTCCAAACAAGCTTTCCATGTGTTGCAGTCGTAATGCAATTATTTTTCATTAACTTGGAATTTATTTACAAAATAACCAAGTAAGAAGCAAATTTTTGTGGTTAGTTGTGTTCCTGACTATTTTTATATTATTTTGCCATGCTCTACGATCATTGTGCCATTGCATTACAAACAATCATAGGTATAACAGTTTGCAATATTTTAAAATAATATTACAATAAAAAAAAAATCATTTTCTTTAACATACTTAATTTGAGGTTATGTTTGATATTCAAAGGTGTTTAGTCAATACAAGAAGAATAATTTCGGCTTGAGTAAGTGATTAATAATACTTTTACATCTTTTACAGTCCCCGTTGTACAAGTCCACGTGGAATTCTACGTGGAATTTTGTCCTCGTGGAATTCCACGTGGAAAAACCATCCAGGCGGCAGCGAGTAAATAACATATTTACATAAATTAATGATTAAATAGCAACATAACCTAAATTCCAAGCTTCTTAAGGTAGTTGTGTCCCAAATTGAAATAATGCTGAGATCTTCATGTAACTTTGCATATAGCTAAAAAAATTTCTAATAAATACTCCACTACATTTTTGTAAGGCTAGGGTTCTTATTTGGCAAAATATAAGAGTTCTTTTTTTTTTGGATACTTTAACATGGATGCTTATGGAGAAATGCCTTTTTCTGTACTTTATTGACGTATATAATACGAATTAATGATGAACTATTTGACGATGTTTTTTTGAGTATTGCATTGTATTATATTGATCTTATTGAATTTTACAAAATAACTCAAGGGTATTTGTGATATAAGAAATACATTAACAGCTGCCGTAAAAAATATTAAAGGTTATGTCTTGGCATACGTGCGAGAGAGACAGAAAGCATATCACACTGTCGAATCCGACGTAAAATCTGCTTCTAACTAGCGTAGTAGGGATACAACTACCTTAACCCAGTTACCCGGGGGACAGCGAGTTGATAGCATTTTACTTAAGCAAAATAATAAAATAGCAACAATACCTACATCCCTAAGTATTCTATTTCAATAATTATATAATAATTACTCGCTGTCCCCTGGGTTACTGGGTTAAAAAGCTTGGGATTTAGGTAATGTTGTTATTCAATCACGAATTTATTCAAATATATTATTTACTTGCTGTCCCCTGAGTTATTTCTCCTCGTGGAATCTCACAAAGATGTTCCACGTGAAATTTTTTCCACGTGGAATTCCACGTGAACTTTTACAACGGGGGTGTCTATTTTTTTCTTTATACACGTTTCTTACTTTTTTGTTGGTAAATTATGAGGTTTTAAGCAATTTTTTTGAGGTTAGAAAACAGCTTTACATGAGTATTTATAGTTTCTTTGTGTTCTTTAATAAGTAACAAGAGGCTGCAAACAGAATTTTAATGCTAGTTGAATATTTTTCACAGCTACGAGTTAATGAGCTAACAAAATTGCATATTGGGCATTTTTAGGTTATTTTAGGTTACGTCGAGTAATTTTAATGGTAAACCAAAATACGGTATGATGTTTTGTGTGTACTAGTATTTGAAAAACATTTTTTCTCATCCAAATCTGTAATACAAAACATTTTGGACCGTTTTACTGATTATTCGTAAAAAAATTAGTATTTTAGACAAAGTTTTGAGGTTAGAAAACAGCTTTACAAAAATCTAAATAGTTTTTCCGTATTTCTTATGAAGTGGCGAAGAGGCTCCAAGAATTTTTTTTTGTCTATTAATTCTCGTTCTTGAGATATAAGGTTTTGAACAAAAAAAAAAGGCGAAATTTCCCACTCTGTGTCGTTAGATTTGTTGCTGCCACCCGTGTGATGGTAAATAATTCTGTCAACCACTTTGCTGTGTAACATTTTTCGAATGCTTGTTTTGTCTTGCTAACGCGAACTCGATCACCATCATTGAATTTAGACTCTAGATTGCTGCTACGTTCACGTTTTTTGTTTTAATTTATAGTACGTATAGGTCCATTTTCGTTATGAATTACTAGTTAAATTTTATTTGTCTGTATACTATCATTGGTCAGATTTTGAATGGTATTATTTATTTCATCATCGTCTTTACCAGCAACAGACTGAAACGTCATTTCATCATCTTCATTATCACTGTATCTTTCTCGATCCACTTGTTTAACAACTTGATCTTCTCGATCATTATTGAAATTATTATAAATTACAGATTCACTCCTTTTGTCTTTCTTTTTAATTTTAGTAACGATTTCCTTTAGAGGATCTATAATCGGCTTAAAAGTTTTACTAATAATTTTTTCTACCTCATATTACCCAAACTTCAACAGTCTGTATTTTCTTTTAACAACTTCTTTGGCCTTATCTAATTTTTAAAGTACGTAATTTTCTTATTTATACATGTTTATGCTTCACTAGAAGACCGTTAGTGCGAGCGCAGCTTCCTGGACTACTGACGCGCTTCGAACGGCCAGTACATAGTGCACTTGCTCTCAAAACGAGATGGTTTGAAACTCCTTGGTGATAATATCTCGAGCACTCTAGCCGCCAACCAGGCTCTGCTCCATTGCCTTGAACGAAATCTCGAGATGGCAGTCAAATACCGTTGCTTCATGGAAAAGTACCTCTCTTTAGGGCGCATGAGACCCGTACCAGCCTCTTAAACAGCAAATGCCTCTCATCCGGTGCACTACATTCAGCACCACGGCATTTGTCAGAACGGCGATAAGAGCCGCAAACTTTGAGTCGTTTTTAATGCGTCACGGTCAGCGTCAAGTGGCTGTAGTCTAAACGACATCATTCACGCCAGGCCAAAGCTTCTGGATTGATCAGCGGGACGTTGATCTGCAGCGAATTGTCTGGAGCCCGGATCCGAGCACGCCACCAGCACACTATCAGCTGCTCACAGTAACGTATTTGCCTCTTGCTCGCCGTACCTTTCGCTCGGTACCATACAGCAACTATGTGAGGATTAGGGCCACAATTGGCCGGAAGCCCTGCCTGTAGTCATGCGTGATCGCTATGCCGATGACATCCTCTCGGGTACCGATGACATGGCAACGACTCGATGTATCCGTGACCAGGTGATCGGACTCCTGAATGCTAGTGGATTTCCGCTCCGAAAATGATTGGCCAACGCTCCAGATCCCTGAAGACGCGCATTTACACGCAATTCGGTAACAGCTTGGTGCAGACGGCCTCGTAAACGAGCTTGGAGTCAGCCTCAGACAGCTATTAACTTCTCCCTTTAGCTATTACCCAACATTCTACCAAACGCACCATGCTCGCGGCCCTGGCGAGCATGTTCGATCCTTGTGGCTGGCTGGCCTCAATCATTCTCAATGCCAAGCTCCTGCTACAGGATCTCTGTCGAGCCAAGCTTGACTGGGCCAACCCCCCCCCCCCCCCTTCCCAATTCCATGACACGTCGATGGATAGCCTTTACCGCTGAGCTCAACACGATCTCTAGCTTCTCCCTCCCCGCTAGATTAGCACAGCCGCTCTTTCAGAACTTCATCTACACGCTTTCTCCGATGCCAGCCGCCGTACAGTGGTCTTAAAAGCTCAAAAAATGATCAAAATTCGAGCTTCCCCTGATAAAATTTTAAACAAGTCCAAAGTCCACCCGCTTTCGTGACATTTGGCAAAGACACTTTTTGCTTTACTAATACGAACTTAATCTCCAACGCTGTACTTTGGACTTTTACATGCATGTCCATTATAACGTTGCTTTATATTTTCACGCGCTTGCGCAACATTGTGCAAAATCACGTCAACCGGTGCCATCTTTGTCGACGAATGCTTTGTGCGATTGTATGCCTCGATTATTTTCAGTAGAACATCTACAAAGCGATGGGTGTTTGTGTGTAAGAAGTATCGCCACATTCCTTTATTTATAGTTCTTATGAAGCGTTTGGCTATAGCAGCTTTCGTCTGTTGACTACGAGCTACCCGATATTTAATTTCATTGTCTTTTAAAGTTATCTGCATTTCGCGTCCTATAAATTCTTTACCATTATCCGTCTGAAGGCACATTGATTTGCTATCATTGCTTCTTGACAAAATACGTTGGAATACTTTGGCAACGTTTTTCGACGTTTCCTCCCTCATCGGTTCTGCCCAAGCGTATTTGCTGACGACATTGGTGACACCGAGAACGTAAGCGCAGCCGCCGTTGTAAGTTTTTAAAGATCTCAAATCCACTAAATCAGCTTCCCACACATCGTAAAAATTGCGCACATTATAACTTCTTCTGGGGCAACAATATTTTATAGTTCTGTGTAAATTGTATGCCTTTTTGGCTCTCGAGCCACCCTATTACGTTTGGTCGCAAAAATTTTTTTTTGACAGCACTTATGAGTTTGTTTCCACCCGTGTATGTAGTGGGTCACGCCGCATCGTAGTAAAATTTTTGCAAAGTATTATGCATTTTTTTTTTTTTTCTTTATTGTTTCCTTCACACACTTTTTTTTGCTAGATTTAGATCCGATAGCTCTCTTGATGCGCGAAAAAAACTTTTTAATCGTAATTTTTCTTCACATACAGCACGCCATCAACAAAGCGACTGTTGGCTCGTCGGGTGGGGTTTCTCCAGCAAGCATACAAGAAAAAGCAGATTCAGCTAATGCACGATCAGCTTATCGACGGTCACTCTTCTTCTGCGTAGCGTAGGCAAGATCGTGCTGACGACAAGCTTCATCAAACAATTGACTCCTACGTCTCCGTACTCAATGCGCTCCGCTAGTTTTTGTTCCTGGGCCACAAAATTTTCATCCAGGTACATGCATTTCAAACAGTAGTAAATTAATTATAGCGTCGACTGCACTATTTTTTTCTTCCTCCTCCAGCTTTACTTATTTTTCTTCCCCGTCAATTTTCCGCTCAACTGACATTATAATTTAATTTGACGTGCCCGAGGTGCGACTTTTTTTTATTTGTTATTCTCAATGACATTGTTGTTCCAGATCCTGAAACAACACTCTCACTGCTCAAACGAGATCTTGGATTTTTACTTGGTGATTTTTTCGCTTTCGAATTATTAGCTCTGCCGTCGTCGTCGTCGATCAGTAATCTTAATACTCGCTCTTTTCCGACACAGTCTTTTGGGATATTTGCGATTCGAAGTGCCGTGACAAACTGATCACGCCTTACTGGTGCGGGTTTTTTCCTCTCCTTCAAGACATAATTTACAAGATCGACAATGTTTGATTGTGGTATACGAACGTCACATATAAGCACTGTGTTGCCATCCGTTCACTCTACGTGACCGGTAGCATGCAAGTGACGCAATATCACTGCAGCCTGTATGCGAAACTTTTCACTTACGATTTCGATAACCTCGGCATCCTGACGCTCCTCTTTTTTGCGCACGCAGAGGGTGCATCGTCGCAAGTAAGCTATGATCATTCTTGTGCCACCGATGATCCACACTCGCCGGGCGGTGTAGGCACTTGTGAGGCAGAAGCGACCATGCAGAGCCCTAAGATGCGCCCAGAATACAACAAGCCGGGCGAGGGGGTAGGCCGCGTAAAGAATCAGTGGGTGATGCTTCTCGTTGTCCGCCAGCATAGAGCTCCAGCGCTCTGACCGCTCTGGCCGCTGACGCGCAAGATTTGGACGTCCTCGCAGAGAAATTAGGCCCAGCGAGTGAGGTGGTGCTTCCTGCTCAGGCCCTCGCCATTTCTGAGACGGCCAAGCTCTTCTTTAAACGACCGCAACTGACTTACATGAACGCAGGTTAGAAAAGTGTCCCGAAGCTCGCTGGAGGTCGGCGCTGACAGCACTGGCTTGGTTGGGAGTCGAGAGGTCCGCAGACGTACCCATCTCCGCAGTCGCACAAGGAACCGCAAAAGTGCGTTGAGATCTGTAAATTTCGTTAGCACATTGTAGTCGGCACTCTGCGTAGTACATCATACAACCTCCGGACGGGGCACTGGAGAGGTGGCGTGACTCGAAGATGCTGCAGGGTGCTCTTGGCTCTTATGTGAATCTGGCAAGAAAGAAAGCTCTATCTACCAAGTGTCTGGAGAGCTGGCGAGCCAAGCAGGTCTCTCCCACCACAGATCGTGACGACCAAGCGAGGCGGTGTTCGTTCCTCGGGAGGCTACGTAGCCGGATTCGAGCTCATCCGGACATAGCGCCAAATGCGTGATGGCAGGAGGTCTTGGGTGTGAGCGACATAGTTGTCGACGAGCGCGTTGCTGGTTGGCTCAGGTGATCGCAGCCACCGCAACACGATCTGTGAATCGCTTCATCCATGACATCGATCTGGTGGCACTTCGAGATCCTCCGAGATGATCTTAATTAGCTTGGCTGCCAGCAAGGCTACCTGGAGCTCCAGCCTAGGAATGGTCATCTGCGAGACCGCAGTGGAGGAGGGGCGAAGGCTTCGCATCGGCGAGAGTCGTCCTGACAGCCAGTAGACTGATGCGTGTGCTTCCATCCGGGCCTGAGTACCGTGCATACACGACTACCGCCATGGCTCCGAAAAAACATAAAGTTCGAACGGGGCTGACGCGCTATAGCCGATCCAACGTGGCAGCGAAAGATCAGTGATGGAATCGATCCCCTCGATAAAGTTGAACCAGCGACGGTGCATGTATTCAGGGACGGCCTCATCCCAGTCCAGGTGAGCACGCCAGACATCCCGAAGTAAAAGCTTAGCGTTCAGTACGACTGGGGCCAGCCAGCCACATAGGTCGAACAGTCTCGCGAAAGGGACTAGCATGGATCGCTTCGTCGGCATCGCTTCTGGTGGGATCGTTGGTGGCCATAGCTGGAACCGATCCGAGACTGGGTCCCAGCCAACGCCAAGTTCCGACACAGGCCCGTCAGTGCTGAATTGCCGCCAAGTCGATCGTAGCAGCACATCTTCGGGGAGGTCGTCCAAAAGCTCCCGTACATTGGCTACCCACTTTCCCAAGGGAAAACCACCTCTCATCCTCGTCGTCCAACACTTCGCTAGCTTGTGATGTGTTGACATAAACATTTTCTAGATTTGTATCGATGTGTCCCTTTCTTTTATTCTCTACTTCCCTAAAGTGTAAATATCGCTGTAAAACTTGCTGGTATTTCTTCCATTTTTCTCTCTCGTCGCCATACGGTAAATTCAAGATGTTGATTTCTACGTCGAGTCGACTTGTCGTAGTACCCGGTGTTTGAACAGATTTTAGACCATCGTTGAGACACGTGCTTCTCAAACGTTCCACGGTCTCTTGGGACAGAAGGCTCCATTTTATTCACACGAGCGAAAGTACCGTTTCCAGTAGTGGGCCCAATAAAGCAGGTAAGAAGCTTCCTCCCTATTGTACGATAATATTTTTCTTTAACGTCGAATGAATTTTTTTGTCCGCGAGTTTTCTAAGAACTTTGGCGTGTTAACGTAAGCATTTTTTGTTCGTCAGGGTTAGCGATACGTTTCCTTTGAGAGTATTCAACTCACACTCAAAAATTTACCTGATCAATTTGGCATGAGCTTTGCGTAACAACGCCCTTTGTTGTTCCGTGTCGAGATAATAGAATGCTCTGAAAATGGCAGTGTGCTTCCGACCAAATGGAGAACGTGACTTTGACGCCATCACAACGTTGCGACGGGGACTTGATTCGCTGTGTCACTTCCTTTCATCTGTTTTTTGCCACATATACGTACTGATACTCGTCATCCGGGAAAATACAAGTACGAAATCGACAATTATCCGGTGTATTTTGTATGTGATCCAAAAGGCGGTAGCCAAATGGTCGCGAAATGGAGTCCCAATAAGCTTCTTGCAAAAATTAAGGATTTTCCGGACACACTTGCCTCGACAGATGTTGTATTTGCGCGCGTAGCATAGAGGTAATATAGATAGAGGAAGCGAGCTAGCCAGAATCACCTACGGTTGGTAGAGACAGAAGGAACCCTTAGTTGACCTTGCATCTCTGTCTGACCTCTTCACTAAATAGCTACTGTATATATAGATATATATAGATATAGTTTGAACAGAGTGTGAGCAGAGAAGTAGCAGAAGAAATTTACGTGGCGTGTATATAATAAAACTTACAACCGATCTCCTAAATAAAAATATTTAGTTATGTAAATACTCATAAAGTTTTTAAAACTATCTTCAAAATACCGATTACTTGTGTAGTGTGTAAGAAACTTGTCATTACTGGCAACATTCGAAGTTTTCATAAGTAAGTAAAGGCAAATAATTTTGTATGTGTGTTTTGTGTTAGATAATGTATGCGTGTAAATATTTGTTTGACTGATAGTGCAGCCGTTTTAAAAATCATTTTGTCATAGGTTTCCAACTAATCATGATGTAAAACAAAAGTGGATGTCTGTATTTGGACTTTCAGATGTGTCAAAATCTGCAACAATATGCAGTGATCATTGCGATGAAAAATCATTTCATCAAACAGATGGATACACAAGGAGAAAACGATTGGTAATACTCGTTATTCCTTTGATAAGAGAAGAAACACGTTCTTGTACACAGAGAAATGCACTGGTCACGATCCATGACGAAAGAAGCTGTGATAAAGACAATCCTAATAACTCTGTTGATCCATGTCCCACACACATTTATCCAATGAACAAGTGTATATGTAAAGCAAACAAAAATTCTGATGATATGCATAATAGGCTTATAATACTGCATAATATGAACAGTGAAAATTCATACTTGCAGTCAACTGTTTTGAATGAAAATGTATCCATGTATAATAAGGCAGATAGTGAAGACAATAGTTCAATGAGGTATGTATACACTGTTGACATGTCTTTAATGAAAATATGTAAATAAATTAAAGTTTACACACACCGACACGGTGGTGTAGCGGTAGGGTTGCAGTTTCGTCGATCTCCGGGATCAAGTAGTGTACGGGCATGGGTGGTACTTGGTTCAAGTCCCACTGTTTGCCTAGGGTTCGCTCCACTGCTTTTTTCCGGGGTTCGGTTAACTGTTTTTCTTACGCTACAGACAACGTGAGCGGGAAGTGTGCAGGAGTTGGTCCTGGTGTTTATACGTAGACACCCGGTCAGAACTCAGGCAATACAACGATTAGTTGTGAGTACCCCCTCCTCCACCCCATCCTTCTTCCTTTCCCAATGCCTGAAAAACGCAATGCTTGTGTGAAACAAAAAGCCATGTCTGAGCCTTAGGGCGATGATGAAAAATGAAAAAAAGTTTACACGTAATTTTTCAGAAAACGTCCATTAGCAGACACGAGTCCAGAGATGCCATTAAAACAAGAAAGCTAGAGCAAGGTTTAAACGTAAAATGTAATACGATGAGAATAGGATAAATGGATGGTTGTGTAATGAAATACATAAGAAGAGAGGATGAAGGACTTCGTGTCGGATGAAGCCTGGCAGAGGTTTCTGAGGTTCAAAATCTGCAAAGAGTTAAAATATGAAAGTGTTCGGCAGAAACATGTCAGGGTCCAAAATAAGATCAGCAACTTTCAGGAGATGATTAATTCTTTAAAAGAAAAAGAGACACACGCTGCGGCAGAGTGTTTAGAGGTTTAATTACATTTCAGATCTTTTATCTCGTGAATTTAAAAAAATTAAATATTGTTAGGACATCTGTTTCCAAAATTACTATATTTTTATAACATGACTTATACCTGTAACACATTTTTACAGTTTTAAAAACATTATGTTAACACACTTTTTATATATTTTTTATTTTATTTTTTTTAATGAAATATTGTACAAACTTAGATTTTTTTATGATATATTTTCATTTATTCTTGATAACTACTTTGTTTATAACTTATTTTTTATGAAAATTTTTGTCCTACCGTTTATGTATTATGGCATTGTATGAACTTTCGAAAAAAAGTCCTTTTCGAAAATATTTAATTATTATTTTTAAAATATAGTGATCAAATGCTAAAAATGCTATTTTCATTTTTATTTCAACAAGGGCTTACCTGAGCACGTGAAAGAATCGATTAACAGTATGAAGGATAAGAATCCCATGCTCCTTTTCCAATACACCTAAAGAACTATGCAAGGAATTTACACTTTCACTCTCCTACAGCTTATGAGATGGTGAGACGATGTTTTTTGAAATGTTTGCCGTGTTTACAGACGTTTAACAGTTGGAACTGCTCAAAAAACTATAACCCTGGAATATGTCATAAGATAGTACAGTTCGTTTCTACAATGGTCAGACAAAGTTTAGAAAAAGGCAAAAAACTTGTTTTTAACTCAACGTTGGATGTAGTACAGATTAAGAAATGAAATTATTATTGTAAAAATACCCGGCAGTAGAGAGGCTTGGTCGACTTGGGAGGACGACTGGAAGAAGTGAACCTCGAAGGAAAAAGACAGCAAGCTAGTAAAGCTCTGGTATTCATGCTTGTCAATATCAATGGAGGTTTTAGAACTCCTGTAGCATACTACCTTACCAACTCATTAGCAGGCTCAGAGAAATGCATTCTTCTCAATGATTTGCTAGTTAAACTTGAAAAGCATAGAATTAAAGTTTTTAGTATTACGTTTGACGGTGATGAGTCGAATCAAAGGGCATGCAAGATATTAGAAGCTTCTTTTGACAACTCAGATAAAGAAAATTTCAAGCAATTTTTTCCCCATTAAACAATTGGTAGAAATGTTTATATTTTTTTCGGTCCCTGCCACATGTTGAAACTAGTCCGAAACTACTTTGACTTAAAAGGACCAATAATCCATCAAAACCACGAGTACATTAAATGGGATTACATTTAATAGTTGAATGATTTGCAGTACTCAGAAGAAATGCATTGCGCGTGCAGAATGAATAACAGACACGTTGAATTCACTAACGAAAAAATGAAGATTTATTTAGTAGCTCAAGTTTTAAGTTCCAGCACATTTTTGGCCTTACTTGAAGATAGCATAAAAATCCAAACTTTCCGGGTGCTGCGCCAACTGTTACATTTTGCAAGAATTTCAACGACATGTTCGACATTCTGAACACGAAAAATTTATTTTGCAAGACACCAGGGCGTGCAGTTGTGACCATTGATAATTTATCGGAAATTAAAAAACAAGTCGACAGTTGGATCAAGTTTATCAAAAACTTGACTATTTTTGTTCCAATTAAAATTAAAAAGAAAAAGAGTTAAAATGTCGAAAACATTGAGAATTTAAATATTGAGGTTTCGCAGCAAAAGAAAAATAATTAAAAAAACAGGCAGTCATTGGGACTGCCGACAAAAGTGAAAACTTATAAATATGAAATGACTTTTTTTTGTTATTTTTCAATTGGTTGTAGAAGAGACATTAAAATTAGGCTAGTTTACATATCCATCAGCATTCTAAGCAACAACTACATTTTTATTATCTATAAAGTAGCATGTAACAAGGAGAGATTCATATTTTTAAATTTTTGTATGGTATATTTAATAATGAATACATATGATGATATTATCATGGGCTGCGCCAGCTCAGTACAAATATATACACTACACAGATTGACATAATTAAGTTTATTTTATTAATTAAATACAAAATTAGTTTGTTTAACATTAATGATGATGAACCTCATTGCCAACATTATTTTTATTGCTTGCATTGCTATCATTCTTTTTAACAATAGTATGGTTATTAGTACTATCAATCATTTCATTACATTCTACAAAAGACACAATAGGCTTATGGTAACTGAAGTATTGTTTTATTTACTGAAGTATTATCTATATATATATATATATATATATATATATATATATACACTGACGTGTGGTGATAAGATATATGTGCAGTACTCGTAGTCAGATGTAAAAGAATATATAGCTTTAGCTGGCTCAGTGTCTACAGGTATAAGCAACGTGGCGTAGTAGCGTACTGGCGTCATTTATAAGTACAGGTCATAATATAGTCATGTCCACGTCAACTGTCCCTCTCCTCTCTCCATCCCTCTCATGCACAGCTGCGCTAAGCCGAGCCACGAGAGCTAAGGTATACCTATATATATATTCTGTCAACCAAGCGTGTATTCTCCAAACTGCTTCTGTGCCGCGAGAGAGCGTAGGTATATCTATATATATTCGGTCAGCCGTGCGTGATTTCTCCAAACTGCCTGTGTGCCGCGGAGTCGGGCGTAAATAGCATTGGTAAAGCTTACAGCATGTCGTGCCCGAACTCACATATTTTTCTCCATCCGAAAATCGCCCGACGCGCCTAAAGAAGTTTTCACTTCAAAAAATCTCCTGTTGCATAAAAGTGCGCACAAACATATATCCTGCTCGTTGTGTAAGACAAAATACAAATAAAATTCTTTAAAAGCGTTACGTGTTCATGTTTCTCGCCATCATAAGTCGCGGCACCCTGTAAATTCCACCACCAACCATATGGAAACACTTCCGTTACTTAGCGGTGATAAAGAAGATACTGACTAATTGTTGGTTGATCCTGCAGTAGACTTTGGCTCTGACGTAAGCTTGGGACATGATCCTTATGAAATGGCCTTGCACAAAACTGAAACTGTTTAGTTACTACATGATTCTGATCAACAGTCAGCGTGTAACGACATACGACAGATACTTATACATTTGGGATTGTCACTGTCGACGAAATACTTTGCAACATAACCTCTTGTTTAGTTTGTCTTGATGAAGGTTTATAACACAATCGGTATTTTTGCAAAAAAATTTACGAAGTCGATCATGGATTCTGAACTAAGTGCAGTTTCACGATCACAGGTCAATCGTATGACGTCGCTACAAATTTATCATGAACACGGGGAAGGTGAAGACACACCATACAACTATGCCTACGTTACTATTCTCACAACTTTGCGGGTTTTTTTACAGAATTCTAAAGTGTTTGAGTATTCAAGTAATGACAGAAAATATCATCAAAACGTGTATTATGATGTGCTGGACAGAGAACTTATAAGAAATAACAAATTTTTTTCCCAGAAAAATATCTTAAAAACTGGCTTGTACGTGGATGCCTTTGAAGTTTGCAATCCTTTGGGTTCGTCACGAGGAAAATTTAAATGTGTCGCAGTTTATTTCGTGCTATTTAATTTGCCGCCATATTAACGTTCTCAAACTAAAAATATAAAATTACTTGCTCTATCAAAAGAAAAGGACGTGGGTAAGTTCGGCTGAGATGAGTTTTTAAAAACATTGGTATCAGATTTAAAATTGCTGGAAGAAGTTGGGATTGACATTGAACACAAAGGCGAAATCACCAATTTTAAAGGTAGCGTCGCGTCGCTGCAGTTCTTGGCGATAACCTAAGTAGCCACCAAATCGGTGGTTTCACAGAAAAGTTTAGCAACGTAACACACTTTAGCCGTTTCTGTGAAATAACGTCCACTGAATTTCGTTGCAATCCATTTAATCGCAAAAATCTTCGAAAAGTGCAAGAGTATGATGAGTGTGCCTCTAAGGCAGAGAAACATAATATCATAGTAAAGGGAGTGAATAAAAATCTCCCCGCTGAATACTTTGGACCACTATCATGTTAGTAATCCAGGTTTACCACCATGCATTGCACATGATTTTTTTTAAGGGATAGCGCAATAGGATCTGTATCCAGCAATAGAGTATTTCGTCAAACAAAAATCGTTCAAAGTATGTCTTTTAAAAAAAAAAAAAAAAAAAAAAAAAAAAAAAAAAAAAAAAAAAAAAAAAAAAAAAAAAAAAAAAAAAAAAAAAAAAAAAAAAAAAAAAAAAAAATAAAGGGTTCTGCTGCTCAAATGAGGAAATTAATTACAATTTTTCCCATTGCTGTTGCAGATTTAGTGCCGGACATCACAGACGCAGTCTGGCAGATCGTCGTAACACTGTCGAAGCTATGTAAATTAATTTGTGCACCAGCTCTATCAAAGAATCAAGTAGCGATTTTTTACATGAGACGATACTGAACTGCATACATTTGCGAGTGACATGTTTTTCTACAGTTGCATTAAGACCGAAGCACGAATTTCTGTTGCATGATGCAGAGTTAATACCTATTTTGGGACCACTAAAACACTTGTGGACCTTACGATACGAAAGTAAACATTCTTTCTTCAAAGTATTAATCCGGCACTTACAAAATTTTAAGAACATTACCCTAACAATGGCCGAGAAACATGAATTTTTACAATGCGCAATTACAAGTACGTACGATTCAACAAATGAAAGTATCTGTTTGTATCCTTATGATTCGCAGAGCTTCATTCCCGATATTGTAAATTACGTTAGTACATTAGAAGTATCAAGTCGCATAGCGTATTATACAAAAGATGCTGTATATCGAGGTATACGGTACAAAGAAGGATATTGGGTTGTTGTTGGTAAAAGCGTTTATGGAAATTTAATTTTCTGTCAAATACGATATATACATATTTATATCCGAAAACAAGCGTGATTTTTTTTTTTCGGCAACACTTCTGAGATTGTTATTCTTCCAGAATTTGAAATGTATGTAATCCTTAAATATTCCGATTGCACGAATAGAATCGACCGTTTTGGCATATACCCATACACCTTTTTAACCTCTGCAGATCCTATATCAGACTGCAACATTTTTTCAAAACAAATTTTTGTACTGAAATACGAACCTGTTGAAATGGACATGTAACAATTGTAAGTATTTATACTGTTGTTAAGTCGGCATGAAAAAAAAAAACGGTACATAACTTATGAATTTCTGCTCAAAATCTGTACGATCGCTAACTTCATAAAAAAAAAAAAAAATTACTGTATGCGTTTACGATAAATATAAAATATATGTAATAAGAAAAAATATTGATTTTTGTCTGTCTATATTCTCATAAAAAAATTAACATTTGCTTCTTGTTACAGATGTTATTTAAGATATGGTCATGCTGTCGCACAAAAAAATGTTTTATAAGTGTTGTCGAACAGCCTGACCCGTTGAACTATGTCTTAGAAGAAGCTAGTCTGAAGTTACAAGTCACCGGTAAAAAACTAGTTCTTGATGTCGACGGAACCCCGGTAGATGAGAACGAAATCTTATTACAGCTCGAAAACGAGAAATTCTTGTTATAAAGTGATGATGACAAGTAAAATCCTCCGCAATCTAATAAAAAAAAAACTAGTAGCACTTCTGGAACATCCACAATTAAAGAACAAAGCATAGCTACAGGAAATAATGAGATACCACCAACAGTACCGTTACCACAGCCGTCGTCGTCAACAAATTTCGATAATTTCCGTCTTCCATGGTTTGCTCTGGACACCCACACTCAAGATTTTCTCAATAAACATGAGAAAATAGTAAATCTGAAACTATAGAAAATTAATCAGAAAAGAAGTGAGCAATAAAGTTGTTGCAGAAATGAGAGTCATCACTACGTACCGTAAAGAAAATGATTTCAAAACAGTTGCCTTCAAAATTAGGGATGCGTATCCCGTTGTTTTCGAAGATCGTTGGGATAACGGTGAAAGGATGGGAAATGGTATTTGAATACTATTATCCAGATTGAAAAATCGTAACAATCATCTGAATAGACTCCACCAAAAAGACTCTGTGTCCAATAATTTACACGTCGGAAGTGTCCACCTCACCAAAAAAAAGAAGCTAAACTCTTTAAAAGGAGGCTGCCCAGGTTTTCGACCTCTTACTTTTCGCGAAGGCGACACTTCAAGCACTGCTGAGAACTGTCGTACATTTTTACGAAACATCGACACAGAATTGGATTACACATACAAAGATTTGCTGAAAACATATTTACAATCATTTACTACATCGTACCCATTGCAGCGTTCGTTTCTCAATACAATTAATGGTATTTCAACTGTCGAAGCGATTTTGATCGAGTGGCCATGTTTATTTCATACATACTTTCTCCATATTCATTTTAAAATGTTACCTGGTAGCTCGGTATTCGATATTGAAGAAAATTTGCTCAGTGAGTTTGAATTCATACTGCAGTATGGCGCTAAGTAGCAATTTATACCGTTATGTTTGGAAATATACCGTTATGTTTGGAAAATATATCTGACAACGATAAATACATAATGACCATTCAAGTCATATTTATGCACTTCAACATAGATCCTAGATCTATATTTAACTTTGTCGAGGTAACGTTTTTTAATCGCATGAGTAATGTACATAATATTACTAAGGTCTTCATTTTTGTAGAGCGGTACGAACACTCAAAACTTCATGAGTGAATATGATTACCTGCACCTAGCTGTCGTAGGTAATGTATACATTTATCATTTACTGATTCAAAAGTGTAGAAAAATTTATGGTATTCAAAAATGTACATGTACTTTGCTTATTTCAGTTGACAGTGCTGAAACGGAAGACAGCTGGGCACGTATACGATAATTTGGATTAACCGTATTTTACGTTATTCTTGACAAATTCGTGATGGAGGATAAAATGCATATTATTATCGATGCCTTGGGACGACGACTTGTAACGTACTTTGTATTTAATCGAACTTTTCCGGCCACATCGGCATGCTTCTTATTATTTATACAGTATAGGTACCTAAGAATAATACCCAAAGATCATCACAGAGGAAGCAATCAAAAAGTCTATGTTAGTGTAATTGCGTTAAGTAATACTATCGATGAAATGAAATTGGAAGGTAAATCCAAAAAAAAGCGAGGAAGTGTTAATAATGAAAATATGGATCATCTCAAAAATAAGTTATTATTCATCCATTGGTCCGCGTATGGAGTGTGCGTTGTGTCGCGCTGATATGTTGCTTGAAGTAGCACACTGCCGTAACGTACAAGACATCCGTTGAGTGTGTGTCTTTGATTTCCCCACGTTCATAGTGCTCTGCGTTCATCGGTTCATTTGCACTGCACATGCTCGTGGGCAGTATCAATAATTAACATGCACACACACCAAGCCATCAGTTCATTTTTTTTTTTTTTTTTTTCTTCTAGTGGGAAGGAGGAGTTCTTCTAAAGACGCCTCTACGTGCACACATGGCTACCGTAGAGGTTGTGTTGGATCCACCCTGGCTTATAGAGTAATAACCCTACGTGATGCTAATCATCATGGGCGCCTACCGACTAAAACCATCCTCCCCGAGAGACAGCCAGCCCATTGGGCTATTACTTTGATATAGGTGTTGAAACAGGAAAGAAGAGATAGAAGCAGAGCAATAGTGGAAAGGTGAGAAATAACGGTGAAGTTCGATGACCGATCAAGAGACCAAGGAAGGAATCTGGTTGGTACTATACGCATCAGGGCGAAATTCGGAATATTGAGGTGTTAAAACAGCCTCATGGACGACGGGAGAGAGAGAGAAACACATCCCAGTCTGGCATCAGACTTATGAGCGAAGAGAATTCACTCATAGATCTTCAGTCCAGCCGCAC
>JAPYYV010005315.1:0-19799 GCA_030522625.1 Copidosoma aretas | reverse complement strand
GTAAACACAACTTACACGGCCGAGTATAGACATATATATTACCGACAGTATCTAAAATATAACTTAAACATGCCGAATCATTGTATAAATAAATTTACTCCAACTTTTTTATGGTTATTCGATTCGGAATTCATTCATGCATTTAATATCAAAGCGCTACGCAGTGAACGTTTTTTATTTTCTTGTTATCTTTGATTACTTTGATACTTTCCATTGAAATATTAAAAATGAAGGGGGTAAAGCCGCCAGTTTGATCCGACAGGGGTCGCATTTCAAATGTCGCCACTGCTTCTGCACAGGGCCAATAATCACTTGAATTTAATCATTCTTATAAACTAAGTCACACCGCTGAAAGTTTTAAAGGAAAAATACGTTACACTACCCGCCGTTATTGTAGCTGATTGATAAATTTGGTTATATAAAAAAATTTTAGTGCTGATGCATAATTGAAAAAGTATGTTGCCATTTTGTGAAAAAATCTCGGAAAAAATTATTGTCAACAAGACCTATATCTTGAGTGCATTATATTGTATTGCCTTAATATTTTAGTTGTTCATATTGTCTTGGGTATTAACTTGAAATACAAGATAATAAAAGGCAAGACTCAGAAAAATATCGAGTCTCGTGAAGACTTAAATTAAAGAAAAGAATATTTTGAAAAAAGTCTTGGCCTTGACAGATTTTTCTCGATCTTGTCTGGACTGTTGTTTTTTACATTTTGTCTTGATCTTGGTTTTCAAGACAAGACGAGACCGAGATGGAGATAGTCTTTGCCGCCTTTAGTCTTGCGGAAGCCCTAGTTGTGACCGACGAATTTTAACTATAATTTGTGCTGTAGCTCCATGGTAATTTTTTTATTGCAGTATATGTTATTTTATGAAACTATACCTTTTACCGTAAAAATACGGTTATTTTTTCTCTAATTGTAGAAAAATATGACGTCGAGAGTCAATAATGAGTCGATAGTATAGTTTCCTACCTTACTTATTGACTTAGGTTATTAATAAAAATAGGCTTCTACATTATCGACACCTCATCCCTTTTGGACGCCATTTTTTCCTCAATAAGGGGGAAAGTTGCACAAAATTTTCTGCAGTAAAATATCACTGCAAAGCTACCGTAATAATTGTATTAAACACTCATCATTTCTTTCATAGTCGATAATTTTTTTTTTTTTTTTTAATAATACTGACACCCATAATTAGTATTGAAAAATTTAAGGAGCAAATATTCTATTTTATAAATAAATAATATGATAGTAAAAATGGCGATCACTATTGGGAGAACGTAAATGGAATAATGTTTCCGTAACTCCAAGGAGTTTGTTTTTTGTAAATACTTTTAACAAGTCAAACTGTACCCATATCAGTTGCTACACTAATTACAAATAGAAAGAAGGGTAACCAACAATTTCATACCGGAATCAAATAAATCGAGGCGTAAACGTAGTAAATGCAAAAAGAGTAACGTCATTTGTATAAAGTATAGCGTGCGATCGGTCGGAGCCTACCATAAAAAAGCCTCATCAGCGACGATCATTTCATACCAAAAAAAAATTACCTGTATAATCATTTCAAACTGCTGATTCTCATAAGGACTCGCAATAACGACCGCCACAACCGATTCTTGCGATCGCCGTACGCTGTCTTCTGCTGGTTCTCGAATTGTTCGCGGAGGGGGGGGGGGGGCGCCCCATATTGAAGTTTGCACGCCGCGAACATTCCACAGACGAAGAAAGACGGAGAAGAACCATAACCACTAACCAGCCTCAAATCAGAGGAGCCGAGTAGTACCGGTGTGGGTGGCGCGGCAGCGAACGGACGCTCGTGAAGTTGGCAGTGGAAAAACGGAGGGGGGAGACCGCGGGGGCGCTCGTTTACGAGAGGCACCTGATGGCGCTGGTCGTCCTTTTACGGGGTGGGGGGAGGAGCTTTTCTGTGCAAGCCCCCCCCCCCCCCCCTCGAGTCCACCGTAAAGTAGTTTTGTGTTGGTGATCGCTCGTCGCCGACGATGGGCGCAGCGTTTGCGGACCGCAGCGATTGTTTCCTCCTCCTCGGACACTTCCTAATTTTATGACCTTCCGGGCAGGTGCGCGCGCGCTGTGTGCATTAATGACGGCGCTGGCGCGACTTTTACCGGCAATGCTGGCGGGGTGTTGTGTGTATGGGTGGGTACAAGTGGGGGCTGGGGAGGTTTGCTAGTAAATTTTGGGATGGCGTCGCTGCTAGAAAGTCGAAAGAGGAGGTTTCTAATGAGTTTTTTTTTTCGTTTTCTAACATTTGCGTTTTTGTTGTTATTGGTAATATTTTTTTTTCCAATTAATTCAAATTAGAAATTTTATCTGTTAATGCAATGAACGTCAAACGTAAAATTTAATCCGTGATCAGATGGAGAGATTCGGTTTACAATAAAAAAAAGTTAGTTTACTGTTTTTTCACTGAACTATAGTTAAAAGTAGCTCGCGCTATGTGCGTTTTTTTTATTATATTTTCTTTATTTTATCTTTATCGCGAAATTTTTGTGTGCAAAAGAAAAATTTTTGGATCTTTTATAAACTCTTCTCGATGTTCGATATCTGTTTGAATTTATTTGAGTATTTTGTTCAACTAAGGAGTTTCACTACCTCAAGGAATTAACAGACAGTTTATGTTAAAACTTAGTACACAGGTCAATAAAGTAATAAATGGAATTCATGTAAAGTTTCAAGACCTGTGGTTCTCTCTCAACCAAGAAATCAATGGAACAAATTTTTCTACTTTAACGTGGCCTCTTAAGGAAAATCGTGAAATACTGGTACTCAATCATAAAATTGCGGTATACTTAATTAACAGACGGATTTTGATAACATTTCAACCAATAGTGAATTAATACCTGCTTAATGTGTATGTGAAACAATCACGTCGGTTAGTGCCTCGTGGAAAAATATTTAATAAATGTATAATAAATATTATAAACCCGACCAGTACTACCGATTTTTTGACAAAAACGGCAGCTCGTGCCTAGTATCGTTCATTCAATGCTCACACAGGTACAAACGATCGATCGGAAGTCGGGAAAATATAACGTCGAATCGGAAAAGCATCAGCCACGTCCTCGAAAAATTCACCCATCGCATTCGTTTGATACATATGCATGTGATTACACACACGAAAACGTACACTCGAAAATCGAGGAAGCACGAATATGCCGTACTGTGTAGAGCGTACTAATACGAGAGGGGAAGAAAGGGGCGAAGGGAGGGGGGAGGTAGCCATGACGCCGGGCATTGGGTCAGATTAATGGGGGCGCGCGGACAGATGCGCTGACGGATTTGCGCGCTTTTCGCGCCAGCACCTGGCCTCCGTGCTCCTGCAGTCGCGCCGAAGGCCGGCTGCCACGGTCTCTGTTGCTCAACGTGTACACAATGTACATATACATATATGTATATATATATTCATACGCGTCGCAGATGCACCGTATGCGCGCACGCCTCCGTGCATTATACGCGTCTGTTACATGCCTACGCTATTGTGATCGAGTTGGTGTGTAATTTGAATGATTTTTTTTCTTGTTGCTTTCTCTATACTTGATACAGTGTCCGCGCGTTACGTCGATAACTCATCGCAGGGTGGGTGCGACGGTATATTTTTTTGTTGATGACGCGTGAAAAGATCATATTATAGCATGCCGCTGGACTACGATGAATAATAATTTACCATCAAACAGTTTGAACAACAGTAGGTACACCCAATGCTTCCAACGCGAGCACTGGGGAGCCCCGGTCGTACGTAATGAAATCCCGCGGAATCAGCTCTTTCGCGGAGACATGCAGACGGAACTGCGGAAAAAAATCTGAGAAAGCAGACAGGCACGTCCGACCCCCCACCGATGATCCTCCCCTCCCCGCACGCACCGCGGAGAGAAAGAGGATCAGGAATGCAATTAACGCGGATAGGAATCAAATAAAAATTATCGAATGATCCGCGCCCCGGCGGGAAAGGAGGCGCCCCCTACCCCTGATTTGCTCAATTAATAAAACTCATTGGGAAAGTTTCGCGCTTGCCTGCCCCCCCCCCCTTCCACCTCCTGTCGGCTGATTGGGGAAAAACGCAATCAGCGCCGGCGTCGTCGACGGGGGCGCAGGAAATTTCGACCCCCCTTCCCACGCGGAGCCTAAGGAGATATTCGCCCCCCTGCGCCTCCTCCTCTTTCCCTCTCTAATCATTTTCAATTCACGAGCGTTCTTCCGCGCCCGCGTCTAATGGCGCATTGTTCCCTCTTGGATCGGCTTTCCGCCGAAAAATCGCCCCGGTTTCCCGCGAAAATTCTAATCGCGCGCAAGCTCGGGTATGCAGGAAACTGGTTGGGGGCTTGGGGTTGGGGCGGGAAGTTTCGCGCCGCGTGTTTCGCCGCGCAAGTTGTTCCGTCAGTCTTTCAGCGCTTCGGGACTTCAACTCATTGAAAAAAAATGAATAAAAAATAAACCGATTATCGATGGATCTCTAATTAATAACTGTCTGTCTGAACCGACAAAATGGCGGCTCGAAAGATTTCGAATCGAGTATTGCGAGAACGGCAGTTGCACGCTGGTGAGGATCAAACCACTTTTTAGTTCCATTTTAAATTTCTATAAACTAGGATTCGTACGAATATTCAAGATAATTTTTTCGTAAATATGTATGCACATACTTATAAAAAAGGGGGAAAGAGAGATTCCGTCTGCGCGTATTGATTGCAAAGTAGTCTTGTCCAATGAAGTTGAGTAGAAACCTTAATTATCAAACTATGATTTCAAGGTTTACGTTTTTCGAAACTAGATCGCCGCATGTAACAGTTCATATATTTTCGCACGTCCATATATGAATCCCCGTCCAGCAGTTCACCGACAGCCGAACCTGATCGTCCTGCATCAGGTACACACGTTTATAACACACCCATCAATACATCACTGGTTCCGCCCTCGTGAAGGGGAATCGCGCGGCGAACAAATACAAGGATGTCGAGCCATGTTGTGTTTACCTGTGTCATCTCAACACGATCAAAAAAAGTCGAGTTCTGACTTGAAAAAAAATAAATAAACAAATAAATAAAAGAGTTTGGACACCAGCCACCATCGTCCATCATGTAAAGAACAGCTTCCAGATAGATTGGTGCGAACAAAAAACAACAATCAGGTCCAAAAACTCAGCAGTTGCGCGTGGACACAAATAGTGCGATCGCTTCTCAAAAAATGTTCAGCCCAGTGCACGACAAACCGTCTACGAAGAAGGCGTACGAGGACGACGACGCCGAGTCACAGTCGATCTCCCACGAGACCCGATCACCCCTTGATAGGAGGGTAAAAAAAAAAATCTAACTGGGCCACACAATGCCAACAACTGTACAGAGCGAGCGTCGGACCCCTCGAAGACGGTCCGTCCGCCAGCGCCCGATATTTCCCAACCGACCCCCGCCTGCCCCCAACCCCCAACCCTGAATGCGGGGTAGCAACCCTCGCGCATATTTTTTTTCTCCTTTCCCCCGAAGCAAAAGTCGCGAGACGCGCCCGGGCCATGGATTCCCATGCAGTGCCGGTGGTTCCCACTGTACCAGCACATTGTACGTGCACACGGTGCGAAAGGCTATTCACCTCCTAGACGAATAATCACCCTTCGCTCGGGAGAAGAAAAAGGGGGGAGGAGGGAGAAAAAAGGTCGAGGCCGTCTCGTGGACTTACCTGCACATACCGTTGTGTAGTGTGGTGTGCAAGTGCACGGATACCGATGCAGGGGGGGACGGGATCGGGAATCGGGAGGCAGCAGTAGTATAGACTTGACTGGTATAACCTATACTGTTGTACGGTGCCTGTGAGAGGCGCAGGGGGGACGCAGTGAGGGGGGAGGGCACCCGAGCCCACGAATGCGGGACTTTCTTCGGGCGCCTCTTCACACGGCCCCGGACTTTGGTTTGTGCTACCCTCCTCTGCCTCTATCTCACGCTTCGGCTACGTGGATGTACTGTACGTGTGTACGTGTAGGTACGGCTCTTGTATGGATTCAGACGAGCACGGCTCTGTATGGGTATTATCAGGAAGAGAAGTTGCGCCGTAAGTATACATAGAGAGGACGGAACTTGTATGTATACGTACAATAACTCACATAGCAGGACCTTTTTCCCAACGGATAGGTTAGGTATGTTCGACTATCGGCACCGTTGTATCAGCGAGCCTCTCTATTGCAAAAACGGAATTCGCGACTATCATTGCATTACACACGTAGATACCTAACACTCTTCGCCGCTGAAATATATATTTACCATTTTAGTTCTTTCCTCTCCCTCTTTTTTTTCGCATAACGCTATCGACAGTTTTTTGTACAAATCCAACGAATGAAGGATGCACGCTCCGCCGTCCATTAGTTTTACTACAAAATTGTCGATGCGACTAAGTACTTTCGTTCGTACTATGTTATCCAACGCATAATACGGGTTGTGAAGAGTTCCAGGAGGGGTTAGAATCATAGGTGGTAAAGGGCGTTCGTAAAAACCAGTCAGCAGGTTAGGGAAGAACAAAAAAAAATACATAATAACATAATAATTCAATCTCAGCCATTAGAGACCCAATTAAACCCATCCGAAGAGCCCCGACGAGCGAAACAATCTCATCATCGAATTACCCTTCGCAGCGCCACCACCACCATCCCGAAACACTCAAGTTACGCAGAGCTACAGCAGCCCCGTAAACTCCTGTGAGTACAACGTATAAAGTGCGCCACGCAACAGCGGCCCAGGAGGCGAATAGAGAAAGTAAAAGTGCGCGGCGAGGCGGTGCATCTAACAGCCGCCCTCCAACCGGCTCGTAACAATCTGCCCGCAATAAACGTTGTCAGGGGAGGGGGGGGGGGGGGGCGTTTACTTATTAAAAGCGGAAAATAAAGCGCCGCGTGGTCGCTCGTCATCCCCAGCCAACTCTCCTTGCGAAATCATCATCACAACCGGCGCTTGTACATATGTATATATATATATACACACAGTCGGGGGTGGGGGATGTGCAACTGCAGCATGGACTCGCGTGCCGGCCGGCCGTTCCGGAGTGGCGCGCGCGCCATTGTCGCGCTCCGTCGCCCCCATTGTCCTCGCTGGTGGGCCCGTGCATCGCGGCTATCGCGTCGGTAGCTAACTGTGGAGGAGAGGAGCTGATTTTCCGCACAGGCGCGCGCTTTTCCCTTTCGCTCGATTTGTAGGTCGGTGGAGGAGGGGTTAGCGGGGGTGGGGATACAGTAAGTGTACACGGGCGTTGCGTTCTCTCGTGTATGTTATATGTATATGCCGAGGGACCGAAATTGCGAAACTCCATTAAACTTTGGGGAAAAGCGGAACTGCAGCAGCAGCAGCACCTCGCTCCTCCTGTGTAACGATTCCGTCCCGCCGATTGTCGCAACAACCTGTGTCCTGCGCGTTGCGGGTGTTGCTTTCACCCGTCGTTACTTCCGCTTGATTTCTTTCTGAACATAATCATCTATTCGCGGGACTAGACGATCATCGAGGCTATGTAGATGCAAAATACTCTGGACGGCTTCTCTTGCTCTGCCAACCCCCTTGAAATTTACCTTAATTCGCTTTTCAGCGTTCCCTCATCGTGTGCGCAAATCATCATCACAGAACTGATCAAAACTACCCCGTACATCGATGCGCTGTAGGACCCTTCATGTCATCTGCAGCTGGCTGCGCATAAATATCGCGTTACCTGCAGGACACCCTTACAATTTACAGCCCAAGCCGAAGAAGAAGGAAGTAGAAAGTGCGCGGGTGCGTGCGCTCGGCTCATCGATCGTCCCGTTTCTTCTTCTTCTTCCTCGATGCACCGCCCCCCTGCCTTAACTCAGTGACTGTCTGTCTTCTCGAAGCCGATTGCCCCCCACCCTCCCCCTATCTAGCCCCCTGTGGAAATTCGAGGGACTTTTTGATGTAGGGCCGATTTTCGGAAGCTCTTACGCGCGCTCACGTGCACGTACTCTCTTTCGCTCTCTTTCTCTCATGCTGGCACGCCGCTCTGCCGCTGCTTTCTCTCGATTCGAGGGAGTCGCTCCTTCGCCGAAGACGATCGATCTCTTAGCGTTTGGTCTTGGGAGGGGTGAGAGGTGGGGGTGAAGTGTCGCGTTTGCCGGAGATATTTGGAGGCGCTAGTGGACAGGGAGGTTTGACGTCCAGTGCCTGCGAGTATAGTTGATGCGTTTTCGCAAGTTTAAGGTGTGTTATTAACAGGGGTGGAGGTTGAGAGGAGGAGAAGTGAACTTTGTTTAGGGGGGAGGGGATGCGGCTTGACCTTTGGAGTTGGACAGGGCAGTGCGTTTTTCAACCTTGAAACTCAGCTTTTCAACCTACGCCCCTTTTCGTGTGTGGATTTCGCAGCTACTAGATGGTTTCGATTTTGTGAAAAGTTGAAAGAAACATTTACACTTTAAAAAATTTAAATTTTTTCGGTTGCATTACCCGTTCTAATATAATTCGAACTGCAGATTTTCAGTTATTTTACGACATTCATTTCTCCTATGGAGTTTTACTCTGATCTTTCAAACGAGAGAAAAAACTGTCGAAGATAATACATTTAAGGATTCCAAAAAGAAAAAAAGCAATTGAGTACCTGCTATACATCCATCATAAAAAAGAGATGAATAAATCATATTTAAAGTAATAAGTACATGGTATAGGCTCATTTCAGTGTATCTAATGGGAACGAATTTTATTGTAATTAATTTTAACTGGGAATGTATTCATTGTAAAATAATCTGTTAGTATTAATACTTTGTTCATTAAACTTTAGAATCAATCAAGTGAGATGAGAAAAATTTTAACTTAACTTTTCTATAAATTAAATAGGTACTACAACGGTATACCCTGTATTATTTTTATGAAACTAATATATTTGTACAAAACTCAATAACAATTTTCAAAATAGCAATATGCGTTAGGAGTAATCACGTGCGTTTTATGAAACAACAATAACACCAGCAATAATATTTATAAGAACGAAAGAAAAAAATTGTATTGTTGGGAAAGACTGAAGACGATGCCAATCATTCTATAACGTACGCAGTGAAAACGTCGTCCATCCGGCACTGCGTCGCAGTTGGTATACCTACATGTAGCCTGCCGAAAACACATCACCACAGACCTTAGCTGAGCGTGCTCCCGCAAATGGCGACCCTCTCACGACTCCCCAAAAGAGAGAGAGAGAGAGGAGAGAGCACAGCATAGACGCTCGCACACACAGTTGTATACGCACACGTCTAATGCTACCACCATCACCACACCACTGCACCCGAGGAGCCAACGGCATTTGTCTCCGTCCTTGTCTCCGCCAACTGTGCTGCGCGGCCATGTTTGCGCGGGTGCGGTAGGCGTGACCGCGTGCCGCCGGCATTAGCTGCCGTACGTACTCATTGGTCCCCCTTGCCCCCACTTTCTCGGGAGTTTATCTGTGGTGGGAGGAGGGGAAGTTGACTCTCCGTTGGAGGCGCAGAAGGGGAAGCACCGCGCGCGCTCCTGCCCTGGAATGCGAAATCGTCGCGCCAGGTATACAACTCATATAAACATGTTACACGTCTATTATACCTGTATAGTAGGTACACTCGCGCCTCTGCTTACCTGATGTACGTGCACGCTAATAGTTCGTGCCTGTGTGGGGGAGAGGCTAAAGTTTTTTTGATGAAAAGCCAGGCTTCACTGAGCTACGCTGTACCATATAACATGTACGCGTCTACTGTGCATATATATTCTTATACCGAAGCTCCTTGCCCTCTTTCTTTCACCTCCTGAATTTTTTTCACCCTAACGGTCGGTGAAGCCTGTCTCTTGTTCTCTTCTCTGCTTCTGCTGAATGTTTTAGGGTAGCAATAGTAGGGCTCTCTATTGGCGAATGATTTTTTTTTTCCAAGAAAAAGTTTTTAAGCTCAGAGACTTGTTTGCGTAGGCTCGTGAGACCTAAGCCCCGGAATTGAAAATCCCCATATCCTCAAGTCTCTGTTGGGTATCTCAAATAAATTTTAGAAAATCTATGTC
This sequence comes from Copidosoma aretas, assembly GCA_030522625.1. NCBI lineage: Eukaryota > Metazoa > Arthropoda > Insecta > Hymenoptera > Encyrtidae > Copidosoma > Copidosoma aretas. Next base: position 9,782 of record JAPYYV010005315.1, on the reverse strand, counting down.
ACCTCATTATTTACTTGCACGCTTAACGTTTAAGTTGTCATGTTTACTGTGTGATTCATTTTGAAATAGCGCCTCTCAAGAGGAACTGCGAAACAGCGCGAAACGTACAGGAACCGCTGGGGACGTTTTAAAAATTAGGTTAAACTAATTAACGAATGATGGAGCTGACTAGTAAAATGATGCAAGGAACAGCTAAATACAAACAATTATAAATGAGTCAACGGGAAATACTGCTTTTAATAGTAAATTTTATATGAAAATTGGCATAAGTATGGGCAGTCCATACTCAAGTCTGTTATAAACTAGCAGAAATCACGTAAGATATTGAAATTAAAAAAAAAACATGTATTAACCCTACAATTCTTTTTAATGTTTATGCAGATGATGCTATAGCCTGTATATCTACGAACAATCCAAATTGAATTTTTATCTATATTAATAGCCTAGATGAGCACATTAAATTTACTGTTAAAACCCAATTAAATTCAATTAATTTTTTGGATATAATATCATGACATGATTAAAACTAATTATTATAAAAAATCACCTTACGTTAGCATATATCTTGATTATGTATTTCCAGGGTGTCAACCAAAGGCCTAAAATAAAATTCCCGTAATTTTCTGGTTTTCCCAGGTGAAAAATTCATGAAATTCTCGTATATTTTGATGTTATTGGAAAGGTTCATTTTTAGTTTTCGGGGGTTTATTTTTATGTTATACACATATATCAATGCGTAAAACGTTTTCGCTCTGTTTGAATTTTGCTTTGTTTTGGGAACAAAATGACTAACATGCAAATCAGGATGACAAAAGTATCTATAGAAAGGTAACAAAACATCGTAAGGAGATAAAGTCCAAAAAATAAACTTAAACAAGACACTTTCATTGGAAGCCTGTACAGGCATAGTATGACAACGTGCAGCGGTGCGGTGCACTCAACTGGTGGCGGCGTCGATCGCTTCGGCTGCTGCAAAGGCTACAGGGATGACTTTTTATTGATTGACTATATCGGTTGACACCCTGGTTTCACTCTCCTACCTCACGGAAATTAAGAATGTTCATTAATTTTTACACGCAGCAAGTTAACTTTCATATGAGACTGTTGATTCTAAAAATCTTGAATTTATCACTTTGATTTTGCGTGTTGATTGTTATCCTGCTGATTTTATCAATCGATGCATTAATATCCATAATAATAGCACTAAACATCGGAATTAAATCAGAGCTTTAAATCGCAAACATCACCTTTTTTAGAAAAACAATATCGTAGTTTAACCATCTGCAAAAGATTGTAAACAATTAATTAGGAAATGCTTTACAAGATTGAATTTTAAAGCGGTGCTCAAGTTGAAAGGTGATTTGAAGTTCTTTACCAATTTTGGAAAGGATTCTATTAAAAAAATGGACAGATCATGCAATGTATACGTATAAGATATATAGCAATAATTGTCCTAGAAGCTATGTCGGAAAATCTGGTCGCAACTTTTCTGCACATATTAGGGAATACGAGAGATGTTGCAGTAATCATAAGCAAACCTCGGCATTTTATGCCCACACACACACACATGATGGATACATAACATTCTGTTAATTTTGACAATGATCATATTAAACTTTTGGATCAAGAATTTTTTTTTATAAAAGAGTTACATTGGAAATGATACACATCACTAAAATTAGTAGAGGAAATAAAATGCAGACACTTAGAATCTTTATTTAGTTGTTAAGATACTACATAACGCATTGTTTAAAATAATTCATTTTCGCATGTGCAAAATTAAAATAAATTTGTATTATTGGAATTGCATCCTTGATTTGAAAAGGTAACCCATCGAGTTTGAATTGAGAAAAAATTAAGTTTCTGAGTATCATTACAAATTGACTTATTTATTGTATTAATAGTGGAGCTTGAAAAGTAAATTAATTTCAAAAAGATCTCATTACAATAATAATCATTTTCATATGGCCTTGTGTGAGGATGGCGACCTTACTAACTTTTCTCAGATGGCGCAATCGGTACCTAAACTCCAACTAATAGAAACATAGAACGCTATTTTCAAAGTTATTCTGGTTTTGCATGTAAAAAAACGATTTTATTTGATGTGTTTCAATGTAAATCTGAGATATTATTATTCATAAATAAATCTCAAATTGACATTAAAATACATTTTTCAAATAAAACATGTTTTTTAACATACAAAACCAGAATAACTTTAAAATAGCGCTCTGTGTGTATATTGGTTGAAGTTTAAGTACAGGTTGCGCCATCTGAAAAAAGTTTGCTGGGTCTCCATCCCCATCCTCATGTCTCGTGCTGTTTAATAGTTTCGTCCAAGAGTGGATATCACTGTTTTCAAGTACATTACACAGCGAATATGTTAATTGCAATTTTTACAGTCTTTAGCCGATCCGATACAATTTTTCACACCATCTATACTATATCTATCTATAAAATGTCCATAATTTCATCACACTTGCTATGCATATGTTGAGCACAAGTTTTTCCATTTGATCGAACATTGCTGCAATCATCTCCGTGTATCCTTCATATAGGTTATCTTCTTTCTTATTCCGACCTTTCTTTTTTTCGTCTACTTTTTTTTCTTTTGACTGCATCAGAAATCTCTCTTTTTTATCCCTCTTTGACCATGTTTCGTCCACTTAAAATTTTTTACATCCTACTTTCACCTGTTTTTTTTTGTTTTCTTTTTCGACAATCTCACGGTCTATTTTTGTATTTCCCTTTCTTCTGTTGTCAGATCATTGTCAATAATATCAGTAAAGACTTCGTCTGGAAGAATGTTTTTTATTTACAACCTCACTTTTTCCCCTTTTTGTATCGTTGCTACCATGATTCCCCCAGACTTATCTTCTTTTTTTCTCGATTAAATATGCTTTTTGAACTTTCACTGACATTTTCAACTTTGCTGTTCCTACTGTTTATTCCCTGATTCATTCTTCTTACTGTGTTATGCCTTCTTTGCTCACTATTTTTTTACGCTGTACCTTTCGAGTTCAAACACTCTATCTTAGGCTATTTTTCTTCCTTCTACTAGCTTCTCAATTTGTTTTAGTCTTTTTTATCTTTTCTTATTTCATCCTTTAAATTGTTTATTTTTTCTTCCAAACTTATGCTGTTTTCCTCACTTTAAAGTGATAGTTTGAAAGTGTCTTACCACTTTTTGTGCTAATTGTTTTCCCGTGTCATCTGAGATCACTCGTCTCTCTACCAGTCCTAACCTATAACTTCGACTCCACTTTGATTATTTTTATTTCTTCAGTTTCTTTCGATTTTTATGTCCATATTTTCACCATCAGTTTTCCTTTTATCCACGGTACTTTTTCTTGACTTAAATGTTTCTCTTAGTTTTATTTTTGCATGGGAAACATCCATCAGGTTAATTATTAGAGTGCTATGACACCCTTTGGACATAAAATCATTTAATTTCGAGTTGAATTAATTTTTTTGTTTTCCTCTATCCAAATAAGACTCTGCATAGGTATTGGAAATAACGCTAAGACATTAAACATCTAGCATCAGCAAATTATTTGTCAAACATTAGATGCTAATACAATCTATCAATTAATCCATAAATCAAAAAGTAATACGAAAATATAATTAACGTCAAACATTGTTCATTTTGCATTACAGGCAGATGACCGGGGAGATCTTGCTGGGGATCTTTCAGAACGCCGTCAAGTCGAAAACCGTAGTCAACGTCCCGAGAGTTTTCGAACTGCTCAAACACATCATCCAGGATCCAGGTATGTAAATGTTTCAATACCATCACCTTATAGCAATAATTTAGATCATTGGGAAATTAGATTTCATAAGGAAATTCGATGTCATAACTGATCAGATATTAAAATAGCCAGTCTATTAATTATGCACTTATGATAATAGCTTGAGTTTACGTAAAATTTGTACACTTGACTGACATTGTATCCATCACGGATTCTATTTTGGAACAGTATATTGTAGAGCCCTGTTCTAAAATAACATCCTGGGCAGATACTGCTAGTCGAAAGTACAATAGTAGCGGTCGCAATTATAAAGCTCGTACATAGTGAAGCGCGAGTTAATATTGTAAAATTTATAAATAAAACTTTTCTGGACAAAATTGATATTGTTCTATTTTATAACTAACTTCGCACACCCGCAAACACTTGGTAGTTCAATTGAGCATTGCGCACCTGATTCTCTGCACTCATTAAACATGTAATAGTAGTACAAGTATATACAGAAACAAGCACTGGTACAACAAAAGACTATAGTCCTTACACATCACATCAACGTAGAATGAAGTAACGAGGATAATAAGTACCTTTTAATCACCTGCCGAGCAAACGGATTGGAAATGTTACTAAATCGTCCATATCCTGCTCGCTGCAGTAAGAACACTTGCGTCACATTGAAATGCCGAGATAAAAAATGTATAAGATATGTACAAATACACGATTGGATATACATATGTGTATATGTCTCTGAAATAGGTGGTAACAGCGAAGCAGAGATGATATAATATATCATATGTGTACCCACATAATTTCCTAGCACGCAGTAGATTCATTGTACGTTTGAATTGCCGTTCAGTGAAACAGATATACCATTGAACATGAGGACGGCAGATTTTTGTGCATAAACATTTGTTTTTTTGTGCTTCTGTTGTTTGTGCTTTGTTTATTGTACGTAATTTTTAGCCTTTTTTGTGCAAAGATCGATTTTTTCTGCGCAGCCTTTGGTTTGCTTTCTTTTTTGCTATTTTAAGTTGTCTGTATCATAATTAGTGTATGTCATTATAATAGTCCAATTTCTCAATGAATCACAAGTACAACTTTTATCTTAATATGAGGACAGTTACCATGATTGAGTAATTGCTAAATCAAGTTAAGAGTAAGCGTTCGTTCGGATAAATCATGCCATTGATGACGCGCCATCGTCAGCCCGAGACATAGCTCACCTCCGCTTATATCCCGATTGAAAATTGAAAGCAGGGGAAAGATTGGTCCCAGCTTGGCTGGCTGACTATCAAGTCAGGTCACTGCCGGGTATCAGAACGGTGCATTGGCCTGGTCAAAACTGGTAGCCCTCAAGTTTTAGCCTGTCAACTTAACCTTATTATTTTATCCTCATCTCACACAGATGCGAATATGAACACGTTAAGACGAATAGAACAATAATATGCCAAACTATTTGATAATTTATAAAATTTATAGCAGACGTTTGTCGATTGAAGCAATTGTGCTCTGTACATTTGCAGGTTATAATTTTTTATAAAGCAGCGGATACTGTTATCGAATTTTAACGAAAACTAATAGTAACTTCATATCTCCACGAAGGGCTCATTATTTTTTGGTTATGATTTGTCAACAATCATGTAAGTACTAGCGAGTTAGCACAATAGTGCAGTTCGCAGCTATATGCCCCCAAGTTGATACCATACCACTCACTCTAGCCTCCTTAAGGAGGCTTGATACCCAAAATATATAGTCAACACGTCATATAGATATAGTGATGCACGTTGTTGTACATCTGTATACATCGCCCGCACTGTTTATTTCACCTTCACGTCGAACATTTCATTGCAATTTGGGCCTAATTGGTATTAAATTGTAAAAGTAAATATCTGAAGCAGATTTGTAACTCATTTGAATTCATCGCGTGTTTTTATGATGAGAATTTGATGGACAGTATTGATATTTAACATTAAAATTTTTCTATAAATGACAGGCAACCTGTACTTGTTTCATGACCAATCGACAGAGCATGTTTAACTGTATCTCCAATTTTTTTTTTGTACAGAAAAACGGTGTTTCTATACCTCAAATGGTGCAATTTCTGATGAAAATTCAGTGGTTTTTATAAGAAGCTGGACATAACCTACAAAAAAATTAAACTTTCAACGGTTTTTAACAATTTTTTAATGAGCAACCGTATTTAAAAATTGGCAGGTGGATTAATAATATCATTATTTCCAGTCTTTTAAAATTTTTTAGGAAACAGCGGTAATGTGATTTGGGTGTTGAGCCTCCTTAAGTTGATTGTAGTTTGTAGTGTCCGTAGTCAGGCCAGAACTTGGTAGCCGCCAAGTCTGACCATGTCAATGCCTGGCAGCAGCCTGATAGGTGGGTAGGCCGCCTGGCTGGGACCAAGCACTTTGGCCAGGCAGCCTTTTTTCAATTTCCAATCGGGATCTGGTATCACTCGTCGAGACGAGCCGAACAAATTTTTCGCCAAGTGAGAAGCAAGGCCTGAACGCAGTAGTACACCCCCCCCCCCTCCCACTTCTTCCTCATCCATCTACACGTGGGATTCTCCGCGCCCCGTCGCGCAATTTTTGTTGAACAGGAGGAGCGAGAGAAAAGAGAAATTAATGACAAGCCGCACTTGACCCAGCTTACGGGCCATCAGCACACGAGAGCCCCGGGATCTGGAAAAGAACGCGAAAAAAGAGGGAACTATGGGGGAGGGGGGAGAGGGAGCAGGCGTTGAGCCACGTACATTACAAAATTTCTTCTAATCACGCGTAGTCGTTCTCCGGCGACATCGCGTACGCGTACGCACACGAGAGCCGGCCTTATCGCTTTGAAAACGCCTCGGAAAGTTCGCCTCGGCTCCGTTTTCTATCTTCTTCCCCCCCCCCCCACTCTCCTTTCCACCTATTGCTCATCAAGCCCGGGCTACGATATCTCCTCGCAGCGCGCGTGGTATTTTCCATGACGCCGTCACGGAGGAGCAAGTATACATCCCTACCCAAGCTTCTTTCTTCCCTCCGAGGCTTTTTCTACTACTTACTATATGTACCCCCCCCCCCCACCTTTTTCTGTGCGTGCGTTTTCTCTCTCCCGCTCATAGGTTTCGATTTCTCAATCATCTTTTTCGTGCCTCGACGCTGCTTCGCTCTCTGCTCTCGCTTCGGCGCGAAACTTGGCACTTCTCTCCATGGCCGTGTGTGTGTGTGTACGCCTCAATTTGTTTCGTTGCCGATTGTGCGCATGTTTTTTCCTACCGAACTTGAATCACGATCGTGGAGTTTTTTTAATTTTGTTATTTCGACTGTGTACACCGAATACTTTCACGGAGTTACGGACTCGTGAAATTATACGAAACGTTATCATCTTGTATCCGCGAGTTTCGTGTAATAAGGTACGTGTGCGTAAAAACACTTCACAACTCTTCGAGAGTACTCCGTACATCGTCATCGTATAACCAACCCCCCCCATCATTTTTTCCGAATTCCCTTCCCCTCCCACCAAGCCCCAACCAGCCGTACGCAAGGGGGGGGTTTTGGGGGTCACCCCCCCCCCCCCCCTTCCACATAGCTCCTAAATTACCTAGTACTATACTTTTATACATGGGTATATTCATGCATATTTACACAATTACCCCCCCTCCGCCGACAATAATCCTGGTTACGCCTCTGAGTCTCATTCAGTTAGTTTCTTTTCAACGTGCGTTTTAGAAGAAATGACGGTCGTGATGAGAACCGGATCAGTCTGTCGGTTATCTCTTGATATTATTTTGCATTACTGATACGTCTCACTCTGACGTATCTATATCTGTTTGTTGTTTTAGCGTGATAAAGTTGCCCCTGATCCGCTTAAAATTACTCCATTTTGTTGATCGTGCGAAGGTCGCGTTTCTTTCGACGGGAAATCGATATTCTTATGAATTCGTTTTCCAAAGAGCCTTTCTTGAAATCTGTGCGATAAAGGTCTGAACAAAAATTTGTTTTTCATTCGATATCTTTTTTTTCGAAGCTAAGGATCTTCCTCATAAAGATTTTGAATAAACTTGCCGAAAAAATGTTTCAAAATAGTCAATGTGTAAAAAGTTGGGTACGATTGTTCACACATTATATTATACAAAATTTTGTCATTAAGACATTATTTTAACGATTGATTTTTTTAATAAACTTTTTTTTCAACATCACAATTAAATGAAAAATTTGAATATCAGCAGAAATAGATAGCTCATCGAAAGCTAACATTACCTATAATATCAAACAGATTGTTTTTCAATTGCTGTCATCCCTCCTGTCACACCAGGGTCCGTACCATATAACTTTCCGTCCTATGATATAACATAAGCTGAAAAGGTGGAAAAAAGTTATATGGTACGGCCCCAGGTAATATACAATTCGACTGTATTTTTCGATGAACAAGAAACTATTAAATATACTTCCGGCTCTTGTTTGGCGCATGTCTATTTATTCTACTTCAACTATTAAATACGCAAAACGACAAAATGCTTTTGGATGAAGATTTGCCGACAAAATGGCGCCCGTTGATTCGTACCTACAAAATTAATATGAAGTTAAATGTGTCAGCCTTCAGCACTAACACTGTTATTTATTTTTTTTTTCCTGCATTTAACAAGATTTAGATAACTTTCTCAAACTTTGCTCGTAGATTATTGTCATATCTACAATAGTCGATCTAATAATGTAAAAATTGTATACTTAAAAATTATTCAGCAAAAATTTCGTATAAATCTCATTGTTGTTTTTATCGATCACGTATTATTATACTGATTCTGATATTAGTCTGAAAATTGTCATGATATTTTTGGATTTCGTGTATTCAACAATTATTTCGTTAGTTTTCAGTCAAATAAATTTCATCCATAGAAACGTAAGTTCTTACTCGAATTTATTTTGAAATAATGATCACGTAACTTCTTGTTGTTACAATTTTGGCAAACAGTTGTTTTTTTTTTCTATAATAACGGAATAAAACAAAATCATTGATTTAATTTTAAAAAAAGTAATGATTAAACGGTTAAAAAACGTTACTGAAAGCACAGCAATATGATTACTAAATGCTCACTGAATACCAATAGATTCTCTATCTAACGGTATCATATGGATTAAAAAGATTACACAACTTTGATCGCTGCCTCATTTCGACTCGACGTACTCCATAGTCTTGGAATTTTCCATCGATATATTTGACATCACTTTGAAAATTACTTTAACAAAATAGGCTTATTTTTGCCGATGCGATATCGACTATTTTCCGAGCGAACAGCTGCTGGCCATACATACGACTATTGGACTACCCCAACGTGGTCTCTGACTCCAGTCGATGAGACAGAATGACTCGCCCCCCAACCAGTCAACAAGGGTCAAGGGTGCACCGGTAAAATCAATCCAAGCCCAAACTCACCCGTGTTGGTGGTAAAACTACATTTTTTTATTTCAATCTAATCGACAAGAACAAAAAAACCCTAACTCGAGCAAAGATCATCAAAGCCTGGGAATGAAGAAAACCCCTTCGTTCAAATCCACGACGAACTCTTCCCGCTCGTACTGCCATCACTGCGGCGTCGAGGACCGAACCTACGATCCTCTCCCTCCATTCCTGTAATTTCTTACGAGCGTAAAAATAGCAGCAGCAGCAGCGAGGTTAGCCCTCCCTCGTTTATTTCTGCCCCCCCCCCCTGCCGTACAAGAGGAGGAAGAGGACTCGGGAAAAGATGCGGGCCGCGCCGGAGAGAGACAGAGAGGAGGGAAGGAAGGAAGGGGTTGCGGCGGCGACTATCAACACTATACTACCACTACTGTATGCTATGCTATGACGACGAGTGAGAGCTGCACTTCCGGTGCACATGTGCCAAACGACGGAAGTTCACTATATGCACTGTACGTACGCGCGGCCGTGCAGGGTATCGTGTTCCACCGCAGCTATTCGCTGTGGGCATGTCTCCCCGCACGCCATCTGCAGGACAAAGTTGCCGAATAAACCTGGTTAAATTTGTATTGTGCCTATGAGACATCA
>JAPYYV010005314.1:0-18824 GCA_030522625.1 Copidosoma aretas | reverse complement strand
GAGCGGGGAAAAAAAAAGGAAAGGCCGGAGCAAAATGTAAGATTAAAGTCCGTTGAGCGAACAAAATAAAAAAAAAAGGTGGGAAACTCCCGAGCGAAAAAGGGGAGAGGGAGAGCAAGGAGGAACGGCGGGAGGCATCCATTTTCCTCGAATTTTCGTCAAACTCTCATGAAAGCACGTCAGGGCCGCGCCTTTATAGCGCGCGCGCGCGCGGCGGGGGGGAAACGAGCCGGCAAAAACGACGATCGAAAAGTTCGCGCGACGCCCCGCTCGTGCATACGCACACTTTTGCGCGAGGAAGGAAAAAAAAGAGCCCCGCGCGCCCCCTTGGAAAGCCCTTAAAGAGTTTTGGCCCCGCGAAGCTTTCCCGGCGCGCGTACGCGCGGATCATGCAGCAGCTGGGCACAGTTGCCTCCTGCTCGCGGCCACTTTCCAACTTCCTCTCCTTTTTTGCTTCTCGGATCGAGCGCGCGCCGCGCGTCGACTTTTTGATACCTTCGCGGTTTAGGGCTGTATCAGCCGGTTTTTTTTTCCTCCCCCCTTCGGATCTTTTGTAATTTTTTCCCCGAGGATTGAAACGGTTCGATCGATCAGGTCTTTGAGGAGTATTTTTTACTTTTTCACAACTTTTACGCGCTTTCCGCGAATCGGTAGTTTTACGGTTTCCGAAGGTACTTTGAAATTTTTCACCCGAAATGCCGCCGTCGGTTATCGGTAATTTTTCAACGCTACGAAGTAACGTGTTCTTGAAACATTTCGTAGAACGTCGAGGAAAATTCATCCGCGAAACTTCTTTACATCCATTTTACATGAAATTTGTACGTTGAATATAAAAGTAAATATCGTCCATCAATTACTAACGAATCATAGTGCCGAAGATTACGTGAAAGTCAATTAAAAATGTACGTATAAATGTACTTACTTTTATCCTCTTTGAATCCATTTCACTACAGCTCATGGAGCAACGATAAGAAACACGACGAGATGTATTTAAGATTATTGTTCCGCGTCGTCGAGCATCATCTCACGCGCTTCGATCACAAGTTCACGGAGATCCCGTTAGCTGGATAAAAGAAGAGAAAAAAAAAGGGAGGGGAACCGATATCGGAATGGGTATATCGTATAACGGTGGGGCGGAAAAAAAGAGACGAAACGGGGCATTCCTAGCGTATCACTAGACTGCAAAAAAGAGGGGAAGAAAAAACGCGGAGACTACTCCGATAGCCATGAGCCTGGTAAGCGAATTCACAAAGGCGAAACGCGATCTGAAAAACAAAGCGCTTTTACAGAGTCCTTTGGTGCACGGTGTACCGTGACGAGAAATTACTCGCGCATGGATTTCTTGGCTGGGATTTCTGGACCTTCTTTTAGAAGATCAATGCTGGATATGCCCCGGTTCGGTGCTTTTTTATTTTCTTCGAGCTGAGTGGACAGAGGAAAATTTTGGAAAATGATGCCTAACGCTCAGCCACCTTGCTCCGATGTCTGACCAAAGTGCAAAAATAGTAACATTCGTCTGCCAATGTTCATGCCAAATTTTGCCGATCCATTGGACGAAATTTTTTCATCGCATTAGTTCAACGTGAATTTCATTTTCATTTTCATGTTTGGAGAAAATAATTTTATACGAGAAAACAACAATTTTGTCGAAAATGTTGCTAGTATGAAGAATATTTCATAAGGAAGATGGTGATGAAACGCAAAATTTTTCAAACGACCAACAGTGAAATAGATGAACACGTTATAAGTTATAACGGTGAAAAAACGGTTCTCAATCGCATCACATCTGTTTTTGAAAAAAAATATTTATAACGATAATATTTAAGGATATTTTGTAGTTCGACAAAAATATGAAGTTTTAGTAAATCTTACGATATGCCCTTGTAAGATTTCTTTCGTACGACATTAGTCTTTAAAAATGTTTACATCACGATCAAGATGACAAACGGTACAATTGCTACGACGACGATTGAACAGAAGCTTACGTTTTCAGATATATTTTAATATAGTTTTGATTTTTCGACAGTATTATACACGATGATATTTTCTTAACCCCGAAACTTTGTACTTCCGATCGTCGAAACTGTTGGAATCTCTTATCGACCCCATCGTTGTATGCTACGTATTGCCACTGTAAAAGAAAGGCGAAAAATAAATAACCATCCCGTACCAAAAAACTGACGACATTGACAGCCTAGATGATTTTTAAAAACGATATTACTTATTACTGGGATGTTTCGTATGTTACGAATTTTTTAACGTTTAAGGTATACTTGTATTGATCGGGAAAACATTCTCGCTGTTAATGTCACGCAACTGATGGGCGACTATCCTTATATAGATAAGTGTAATTTTAGGTATTCGAGCACCGACGACGAGCATATGTCAATACATGTCAAACTGTACATAGTAATCTGTAAATATGAAAAAGCGAGAAAAAAACCTTTGTATGAACGAATGCGGTCCGAGATTGATCGGGAAAAAATTACATGAAAATCGCATTGTATCCTTGAATGGAAATGTCGATTGCATAAAATAAGGTATATTTATTAAAAGAGGAAGAAAACTGTGCATTGTCGTTGAAAGATTAACGTATGTAATGGCGAACGAGTAAATCTCAATCGCTTCTTTTTCCGATCGCATAAACGGAAGAAAGTATTATTATACGATACAAATATACATAATATATAAATTTGTGCGAAAGAAAGGAAACGAACGATTCCTTTTCACCTCACCTTTTTTTTCCAAGTACTTGCTTTCACTAATCTAGTCATTAGTCATTAGAATCTAGTCTATAGATTTTTTGCTGCGAACCAATTGCGCGCGACAATTATGCGAATCACAACGAGCGTGAAAAAGAATCGAAAAAAATCATAAAATCGCTGCAAAACATTTTTTTTTTTTTTTTTTCAGAGGCAGCTTTTTTATCTTATGTGTGAATGACATTCCATGTTATAAACATGTGCGAAAGAACAAAATCAAACTTTGATCATACGAAGATGCACTCTGAATATTACTTTTCGGTAAAAGGATGTTTTACATACATATTTGTAAAACTTTGAGCACACAAATAATTTTGATTTATTATTTTTACACTTTGAATGGATCATCAAGTGTCTTCCTCAATATGAATTTTTTGTTTTATCACTTAATTTTCAACAGAAAACTGTAATTCATGTACGATAAACTCCTCCTTACCCGTCCTCTTGTGTCTGTACATTACACCGGATATTATAATACACTATGCAAATATTAAATTGAAGTTTGAGTGGTAAAACCACTTAAAAAAAGGCCACTTGACATTATGAGGCGATATAACACGGTGTAAGAATAATTAAAATGAAACTTGAATCGAAGTCACCTTATTATTATATACTTTACTCGGAAGTTTATTACAAATAATTTTGGGTGTCAAATGACGAGATGTGTAGGTATCTAACAAATAGCGGATCAGTCGGGACGAATAAGGAATCAAAATGATTAAATAAGCCTTTTTATTCTACCATTGAGATTGTGATTTAATTTTGTGGGAAAAAACGTAATTTTAAGTTTTATACGTAATTATATGCCGGTCAAATGTAAAAAAAGTTTTTATTATATCTCTAAGCTACCTATAACTGCATAAAAATTTCGATTTTTCATGTAAATCAGTTGTGTATCCGATTCACTTTACCATTTTTTACTTAAGTTGTATTTAAATTATTAAAAATACTGTTAACATGCTAAGTGTAATCATACAACAATGCATTGTCATTATTGTCTGTCAAATTTTGTAGGCAGTTTTATCTATAAGATTCAATCATGTTCTCTGTGGTGCGAGAATCGGTCTTTCTAATTTGCCCCGACTACATCTTGACAGAACGATTTAATCTCGTAAATTTACGTTTGAGGATATCACAAAGAATTAAATGAAAAAAAAATAATAATAAATACTACTCATAAATTAATAAATAAATCGTCAGTATTAAAAAGTTAAGAAACCTATTTTAGAAAGAAATTGTCACTGTGACCTAATCTAGTACTAACAAATCTAAGTATGTGTGTAAAACAAAACGAATTCTCAATATTCTTGGCACTATTCAGTAATTCTTATGGTACTAAAAATGAAAATATACTTACGCAGCAAGTAACACTTGAACGTTTATTAAAAACTACTAATTACACTGTTCTCGTCGTACTACTACGTATCATCCATCATCACCACCACTCTTCGACTAAGAAAACCAACACCAGAAATGTAACGCATAATAACGAATTTACTATACTATAAAAACGCAAGTGTAATATCGAATACAAATTTTGCACTGAAAAATAAGAAAATGACGTCTTCGTGTTTGAAACCCTTATTTTTTTTACATTTATTATTGGAAACTATAAAACACGGCAGGTGGAGGGTTCTTACACCGTTAACGCCGAGTATTATTTCATCATGTAAAATATGTATTTAATTGCTTATATATACGTATACACCGCACGATCGGACGATATTCGTCGTCGTTAATACATATAAAAGAAATAAAAAATTATTGAAAAAAGCGCAGCAGTAATAGTTATTAGCGACAATTATCGTGTGAACTCGTTTGATTTTGCGTCTGGGCGACATGGAGTGTGTGCAAGGGACGAAAAATTTTCAAACGGGTTCATCAAACCACTTAGTATTAAGGGTAGTGGCAGTTATAGCTCTAACTAACTATACAGAGAAGAGCGATACAAGTTATTTATAAAAAAACAAAACAAAACAAAAGTGTAATCGAAAATAAAGCACACACAACATATACATACGGCGTGTAACGCAATAAAGAACAGAGAAAATAAAGTCGAAAGAAAATATAAGTACCCGTGTCTTTATTTATTTGGTTTGTCTCATCAGAAATGTATATTTTTTTCTGAGATGAATGTTTAGTCAAGCGTGCGGACGATTGCATGATGTATGCATATATAAGGTTCTACTGTTTATTAATTTTTTCATTTTTGTATATTTTTTATTTTGACATTCCGTTTTAGTGTTGTGAAAATAAAAGTTGTAAGTTGTACCGATGAACCTCGCAACGTGTATCGATGCATAATAAAAAAAAAAATTAAAAAAGAAAAAACACAATTTTCTTCAGCACACCCACTAATAAAGAACAGGCACGCGTATATTGATCGATGGAAAACAAAAAAGGTGCAGTGAGGGATGAAATGAAAGACGAAGAAACCAAATCCATCACTTGTTTCTTGATTGTCAGCATAAGTCTTTTGTTCGTTCATTCTTCGGCAATATTTTCTATGATTTATACTAATTGAAAAAAAAAAAAAAATCAACAAAAATATGAAAAATGAGATTTGGATTATTGTAACATTTCATGTATGTACATATACGTATAGTACGTATACGTGTATGTATGTACGGAATTCAAGTAAAATTTCAATGGAAATATATAGTTTTAAAAATGCTCAATCAATTAAGTATACAAAACTTTCCACTCTACTACTTTTTCACACATTTACTTTGCCGCAGTTGTAGCGCAGAATTATTAATTAGTTGTCTGTGACATATATCCATGGAATTGCCGACTAGTATACACGTGAGTTTCCATTCACGCTATTTTGAAATACTTTTGTGCAATATCCTTCAATTTATGATTAATATTATAATAGTATACTGATGAACAAAAAATTAAAAAATAAAATAAAGTCTACCTTCTGTGGGGAGTACCGCCTACCGGTACCGGAGTACGGTACATACGGGGGTGGGAAAAATAAAAAGGTGCTGTCTGCATAACCTTCACAAGGTAAGACAGCCAGCCATTTGTATATATATGTATATTGCCATTTACCAACCATCACTGCATTACCGACATTTTTGTCATCCATAGTCCATAGTCCATACTCCATAGTCCATGATAGAACAGCAACAGCTATGAATTCAAATATATATAGTCAGTACACTTCGAGATTTGCAGCAGGTAGTGACGCAGCTATAATAAACCAAGTTTGCGACACAACAAGTGTAAAATTGAATGAGTGAAGTGAAGAAAACGCTAATCAGGAAGCTGGCTGCGAGGGTCCAAAGTTGCGGTGCCTCTCATCGACGAACGCGACAATCGTTTCACCTCCTGGGGACCACTGGGTCCGGAGTGACGCACGTCTGGAGCGAGCAAGAGAGGGAGGAGGAAACCATGCGAGAGCCGAGCCCGATGAGCTGGCTCAGCAATCGCTGAGGTCGCGCTCCCCGAGACACGGGGCCACCGCATCATCGCCGTCGTCGAGGAAAATCAGCGGAAAAGGAAAGCCAAGGTAAGAGAAAATAGAACACAAAAGACCGCCAAAACGTTAGCGGCGGCGGCGCCTCCCCCCGCCCGCGCGCGCCGAGCGGCCATTGTTGTGACGCCATCTTGATATATTACGTTTTGTTGACGTCTCTCTCTCGCACGCGCTGCGTTCCTTGATAATCTTGCGATACTTTCCGCCTACAAACAAAACAGTCAAAACGTACATACTTGTAGCAGTAGACGAGGTTTGGGATTCTGAGGAAGTTGAGAAGAGTGGGCTCAAAATAGATGCACGGAGAACTCTGCTTTTTTTCCGCGATCTTCCGCGACGTTGTTTTTCGTTTTACCCCGCGCGCTCCAAAGGGAGGGAAAGTGTTTCGGGGGAGATATTTCAAGTTCGAAAGGGTAAAAAGTGGCTTCCACGTGGATGGATCGAGCGATCGCTCTTCTTGCACAAACTTTCCCTCCATAATAGTCTCAATACATACTTGTACACAAACTAAGCCCAACAGCCTGCTGCCTGCAAAGTTGTCTTGTACAAGTGTGGGTGTTCTTGTTGATGCAGTGATGTGGTTTAATAAATTACCAGTGTTTAATTTTTTGGGTTTTTTACTGTCATAGGTCGGTAGGCGAAGTTGAGAGGAGCCCAAGGCATCTGTCAACATGTTCTACGCTCACTTTGTGCTAGCCAAAAAGGGCCCGCTGGCTCGGATTTGGCTAGCCGCTCACTGGGACAAGAAGCTGACCAAAGCTCACGTCTTTGAGACCAACATCGAGAAATCTGTTGATGGTATTTTACAGCCCAAGGTGAGAATTTCATCCATAAACTTCTTATCTTTATATACAAAACACCTGTTTACTGAAAGCCATAACTATATTCTGTATTAAAATTCATCAGATATGCACTTCAAAATTCATTGTGAAAATTAATAATGCATTTAGATATTTAAAAAACGTTTTATGGTCTTGTTTCGCAGGTCAAAATGGCGTTAAGAACATCTGGTCATTTGTTGCTGGGAGTAGTCCGAATCTACTCTCGTAAGGCCAAATACCTTTTGGCAGACTGCAATGAGGCATTTGTCAAAATCAAAATGGCATTCAGGCCAGGAATGGTGGATTTGCCAGAAGAACACAGAGAAGCAGAAGTCAATGCCATCACTCTTCCTGAAGTTTTTCATGACTTCGATACTGCTATACCAGAATTAAAGTAAGTCATCATTCTTATAACTATTGCCCGCAATTGTAACTCTATTATGACCTAGCGATCATAGCTTACATCTGTACAGGGACGTTGATATCGAGGCACAGTTCAGCTTAAACCAATCGAGAGCAGAAGAGATCACCATGAGAGAAGATTATGGAAGTCTGTCTCTAGTTACCCATGACCAAGGCTTTGGTGATATGAGTTTCGACGTTGAACCAGAGCTGTTGAGGCATACTTCTAAAATCGATGGTCCCTTGGATCAAGTATGTTTACAGTTATTTATTCAATTTTTCGTGTATTTATTCATAAGCCATCTTTTTTAACTCTAACATTCCATTTTGCAGAGACACATGTTATTTACTGATGATGGTGCTGGGATAGAAGCTGCACTAGAGCAACAAGAAAAAGAAGCTGTTGCTGGTACTTCAAGTTCAGCTCAACCTATGGACATAGACACACCCATTAGAGATGATGGTTTTGGTGGTCATTTAGGACAAGATATGATATGTGAGTATTTTTTTCTCTCTTTTGTTCTCTAAGTTTATAAATTTTTCACCCATAAATATGACGCATGAAAACGTGTTTTAGCCGGAGGACTGTTTGAAGGCGGTTTGTTTGATGAGGCTCCCATGGGTGACGTTCCTGTACCTGATGTCAGCTCAATAGATCAGCCGGAGCCAAACGCTGCAGCAGTCGCTCCTTCTGTTCATGACGGCTCAGACGACGATATGGGTGATCATTTTGGTGGTGGTCCACCATCACCCATGGGTGGAATGAGCTCTGATGGCTCCAGGCCAACTACACCAGTAACTGATGCTGCTGGAGGTAGGATAAGCGTAGCGAGCCGACGATTCACACCAGCTCCACAACTCGCGTCTGACGATCATGCAATGGACGGTCAAGAGGAACAGCCCGCGATGACTGAACAGACAACGTTAGTGCATGACGAGGAAGAGAGTTTTGCCTTAGCGCCAGTTGACGCCTCAGCCCTCAAAGGTACGATTATTGGCGCTTTATCCAAAGCTGCGTGGTTTATTAAAGTTTTATACTAATTATTTATGTTATTTGCACGCCTTGTAGGATTCACAAAAGCCAAGCGCAAGAGAAAACTAATTGTTGACGAGGTCAAGAACATATCTGGTGAAGAAATGAAAGCTCAACTCTCTGACACTAGTGATATTGTTACGACGTTAGACTTAGCGCCACCAACTAAAAGGTTGATGCATTGGAAGGAGACTGGAGGAGTTGAGAAACTCTTTGCCCTTCCGGCTAGGTCGATACCAGCGAGAGTTTTATTCAAAAACTACAAACGGCACTTGACCAGCAAAACGTATGACCACGACGACTTCGGTAGGATAGCTGGTATCGAGGACGATGCAATGCCATTAGAACAAATGCGAGAGGAGCCTAAAGAGACTGAGCCTGCGATGGATCAAAGTAACATTCAACCGAGACGATCTACAAGAAAACGAAAGGCACCTGCTGATGAAGCTGAGGTGAGTTTTTCTAAACATCTTAATATTTTCGCCTGATATTTTTAGTTCTGTGAATTAACATTGAAAATGGTACTTGGTTTTCTAGCCACCATCACCAGTGCAACCAGAAATAGCGCAGGTCTCGACTATTTCGGAACAAGTTGAACAAACCATGCAGGGAGTCCAAGAACCAGAACCGCAGCCATCACCGATACCGCATCTTCAGCAGACGTCTGATGCATCGATACCTCAAGAACCTCCTGTGCCTGATATCAGCAGCATAATGTCAGCAGTTGATCAGGCTGATATGATTGGTGCTGGTACGTCTGCAGGAGTAGAAGATCAGCTGTTTGGTACAGAAATGCCTCAGCTTCCTCCCAATGAAGTCAGCTCACTGTTAGGTACGAACGATGAGCCCATGGATCAGCAACAGCCGCCACCTGCTGATGATATGCCTCAGATGGAAAACATGGGTTATGATCAAGTAAGTTTATTACTCATTACTTTGAGTTTATTTATTTATTCTTAAACTATCAATAATAAACGCTTATCTTTTAGAACGCGCCACCAGTATCTTATGGTATGGGTTATGATGACCAGCATCCACCAGCTCATACTCCAGGTGCTATTTCGGAAAGGGGAGGACCAGCCACGCCATGGAATGCTCACGAAGACTACGAGTTCCCACCGTCTGTTGGAGCAGTATGTCTAAGGATATTTTGATTATTATAAAATGAAAACTGACTAAAATACTGAGTTCTCAACATTAATTAACAGCAAGAAGAACAGCAAACAGATGAAACGTACGAACAGTTTGAGGAGCGCGTCCTGAACAAACGAGCGGCACACATGTACCACGCTATCAAAAACAAATTTGATGCCAGGGAACACTTGACGCTATCAGAAATGACGTTTAAAAATAGTCGCAAACAGGTATGTTTCACAAAAAAATTTAATCTGTATTTAAAATGCTGATTCAAGCAGTACAACATTACCTTTTTTTATAGGCGGCACAGAAATTCTATACTTTGCTAGTTCTGAAAAAGTTTCAAATTTTGGAAATCAACCAAGAATGCTCATATGCTGACATTTACGTTACCAAAGGTCCAAAGTGGGAAACTCCAGCGCTTTAAGCACAGCTACTTTTTACACTACTTTTTACTTCATACTTTTCATTTTCTACGAGTGTAATTATTACACATTGGCATGGTTTCCTCTTCCTACGACTTTTTTTACAGTGGGCGTTCGTCACGTAACCTATCAGACCACAAGTATTCATTTCCCCTTATTAAATAACTTCGATAAATATATGCATATATTATATAAATATTAAATATTAAGAAAGAGGTATATTTCTACACGAACTTTGTTGGATGATAAAAAAACTCTAAAATAACGAAGCAGAGTTTTTTAATAGGAAAATAAAATCGCCTTTTTAAATTGATGATGTAAATTGAAAATATCATTTATGTAAGTTGTAGATTTTGTATAGGCAATTTTTTTATTTCTCAAAATTTTAACAACTTGGCTAATGTATAAAAATACGACATGAAAGTATGTTAAACAAAATTGGTCGGAATTTATATAATACGTGATATTAAATTATAAGAATCATGTTGATTTCATTTGATTTTATTTTTTAAAATAGTATAAATTGATTTTATCTTTCGATTTGTATTATTTTTTAGAACGAAAAGTCAAATAGAATTTTCAAAATCATTTTTTTCTAACATACTTTTTCGAAAAAGAGTTTTACAAAAATGTCGTAAAGTATTTATTTCCAATAAAGTATTGGAGAGAATGGATTACGAAGATTTTCACATACGTTAATTCATCAACCTCTTAAATTCGAATTTTTCAATTAACCATCGCACCTTCTGCGTGATAACTTCGGTGATGATAAAAAAAAATTTCTGACCTATTTCAAAAATGATGTAAAATAATTTCAAATCGCTTTGTTTTCTAATTATAAGTGCATGAATGTTATCCAGATCAAATGAGCGGAATTCTGCGATGTATCAGACGTGTGGTAGGCGATGAATGTTACAGTCCTAGATGTATACTTAGTTTAAATTAAACGATATATTCGCCCATGTTATAAAAACGTCAGAACAGAAATAAATGACTAAGAAATCAAACAATGTAATATATTATGGTAATGGAAACGCGACTAAGTTGATTGTCTCTTGATTGTGTAATGTAATGTCAACAATTTATAAAAAATGTAATTATATTTGCGACGGGATTGCAAAAAACATTTTTTTCTCTTTTCTATAATTATTTTGATCTCCATGTTCGAAGTACCGTTAAGTTTTATATGAATCCCACACTATAAAGATAATTTCACTGTTTGTAGATAATATAATAAAATAAGAATAAATAATTAATAAACCATAGAAGTGTAAAAAGCTTTATTTTAACGTTCCTATTAATTTTTCATTTGTACAATCGCATTATTATGAGTTAAACTTGCATTTCAGTTTTTATTAAACAATGTGTACAAGAATAATTATTTGTTTCACAAGAGTTATTTAATTGTTAAGTGGTATGAATTCTCATTATCTTTGCGTTAAAATAAAAATTTATTGAACGGACAAATTTGATAAATACCGCTCATTTAGCATCAATGAACAACTAGTAGCACTATTCTAGTGATTGGAACCCAAATTTTATCCAGCCCTCATTGGACTCCAAAGAATAAAAAGACATAATTTCTCACATTCATTTACTCGACACATTAGTAAGATCTTCCCCTCTAATTATTTCAATTACTACATCCCCATTGTTAGAAAATCGAGTGTTTAACTCAATTACCGCGATGTTTTGAAATCAAAGACGGGTACTAGAACTAAGTCCCTGTCATCATAGTAGTGCTAGTAGTCATATAACATGCGAATAAAAAAAAAAATTTGTGAATGCACAAATGACGTAATTTAAGTAAGAGATAACACTAGCCGAATTTCGCGTATTTTTAACCCTCAAGTTCACCACATTCCATAGCTTCCTTATATCCTCTTTCTTTCTGTTCTGGGTCGAGTTTGATCATATCATCGATTCTCAAAATCGTGATGGCGGCTTCAGTGGCAAATTTGAGGGATTTGATTTTCGAAATTGCTGGCTCGAGTACTCCTGCCTTCTTGTTATCTCGAATCTTTCCCTCATGCAAGTCCAATCCGACCCTGAGCAAGTTTTGATTATTCACTTAGTATTTTTGATAATTCGAGATAGTTAAAAAAAAAAAAAAACAGCGTACCATTTCAGACCGGCATGAACGGCAACTGTCTGGCTAGAATTGTGATAGGCTCGAAGTTGAGCAACGAGATCAGTAGCATCAAGTGCCGCATTTACGGCCAAAGTTTTGGGAATGACCAAGAGAGATCTAGCGAACTCAGCTATCGCTAACTGTTCCCGGGAGCTCTGTAATATGAAAAAGAAAAAATTAAGTCAGCTGCTGCAGATTCATGTAAAATAGTATTTTTTAATATTTACTAATGAAGTAGCAAAGTTTTCCAAGTAAATTGAAAGTGCTGCTTCAACGCAGCCTCCGCCAGCGACGACATTCTTTCCTTCGAGCACACGTTTTACTACGCACAGCGCATCATGAATAGAACGCTCCATCTCGTCACAATAAAAGTCATTGGGTCCACGCAGAATGATAGAACTGGCTGTTCTAGCTTTGGGCCTGTAAATAATTTTAAATCATACGAAAAACACTTTAATAACCGGTACTTAGGTCGGATTCAAACGGTACAAACACATGTATCTTATATGTACGGTTTGGACCATTACGATCAACTTTAAAGTAACTTAAAAAAGCAACGTAAAAAAAACTTGTCAGACAAAATTTACCCTCTGATAACAATAAGGTCGTCGTCGCAGAAAGTTTCTGTTGCAACTTCGGCAGCTTCGCCAAGACTGTTGGGGTCAAAGACCTCCTCACCTTCCATATTCGTGAGGGATGTCACAAAGTGTGCACCAGTGGCTTTGGCAATACGTTTAAGATCGGAAGCCTTACACCTGCGGACGGCCATAGCTCCAGCATCAATGAAATACTAATAAACATAAAAATGATGTCAAGAATTGAATAATCGATCATTCAAAAGACTTGATTAACTGTAAATTATCTTGCCTTGAGACACAGATCGTCGATTCCACCAGTGCAGAGAATAACATTAGCACCAGTAGATAGAATTTTCTGGATACGCTCTTTCGTGATATCAGACTCGCGCTGACGAATACCCTCGAGCTTCTCTGGATCTGTGACGAGAACCTCAACACCCAACTTCATCTTAGCCTTCTGAAGAGAGAAGTCGAGGCAAGCAATTTTAGCATTGGCGATTTGCTTGACCATCAGCTGCGAGGCAACGGTGCAGTTGAGGGCATAGCCCGGGATAAGTACGGATTCTTGAACGCTTTTACCGTGAGCTTTGAGGATGTTAACTGCTTTGATAGGGTATAGGTGACCACCTTTGCCGTCGCTGATTTTGATGGCATTGGCTGCATCAACTACCATGTTGCCGAAAAAGTCGGAGTCACTGAAGGTTATTGTGAGTATAGGAAAATGCGTTCATACTTTTTTTAAACATTAAAATCTTTCAAAATAAAAAACTTGTAAAAAGGATACTCATTGATGATTTTACTGGACATGGAAGTCTTGGCAACATTGACCAAGCACTCTTTGCCAAGCTCCTCAACAGTGACTGTTAAGAGTTCTTGTATATACTTGCATGCTTCCCTGGAAAACAATAACATTTTTACAGTTGTTGTTGTTAAACTATTCAATGATATTTAAAAATTTCCAAACATACTTGCAAGCTAATCTGTAACCACTTATCACTGAAGTAGGATGGATCTTCTGTTTGACAAGTTCATCTGCATTTTTCAAGAGTTCTGCTGCAATGATTACAACTGAGGTTGTACCATCGCCAACTTCCTCATCCTGAAGCTGAGCCAGTTCTACAAGAACACGGGCAGCTGGATGCTCAACTTCCAAAAGACGGAGAATAGTTGCTCCATCATTTGTAATTGTAACATCCTAAACAAAATCGTATGTTTAAGACATTTAACACTTCCACAATTCTATTGGGTATTATTACTTACACCAATATCATCAACAAGCATTTTGTCTAGTCCCACAGGTCCAAGTGAACTCTTAACAATGTTTGCAATAGCCATGGCAGCCATGACTATAACATTACATTTAATTGTGAATTATAACAAAAAGCTAGGTACTACCTATTTAGAAATAGAAAAAAGCTAAAAGGATGCATTTTGTCTCTACAAAATTTTGTTTTCGAACCTAAAAAGGAAGCTATTTGTGCACTATAAGGTTTTGTTTATTTAATGCAACCCAATCACCTGACTCACACCCAAAACTTTCAACGCCGGCAGTTAAAGGAAAAACAAATCTCGTAAAACGAAATCGATTTACTCAAGACTCTTAGATACACGAATATTTAATTAATGATAGTTCATAAAAACATAAGAAATCAATGGAAAGACCGGAAAATAATTAGGATCAGCAGAACTGCTGACATAGGTTATCCTGACTTACCATTTTGGGTACGGACCGGTGCCCCGGATTGTCGGCTGCCACCGACGGCCAGACTACTCGATGCCGACGGCATTTCACCCTGATTAATTATCTGCTCTTTATAAACAATCAAATAACACAAAATTCAATGTTTTCGGTGTGTTGAGTTTCCTCGTGCTATGCTATGATCTTTCATTTACAAACGTGACCGTATATGGGAGATGAGGGGACAGAGGACAGAGGGGATCGCGTCGTCGGAGGCAGCCGATCGGTAGAAGCCGTCGTCAATCGTCGAAGCTCGGAGTGGGGAATGTGGTAAGCTGCGAAGTTGTGGGTTGATGAGTTGATCTCTACATGAAGTAAAGGTAAATTTACAGGATGCACGATAGAAATCGGCTAAAAACAAATGGGAGAAGTTTTTTGGAGTGCTTTCAATCTCTTCTCACTGCGAATTTGACCATAAAAATGATTGCAAAAATCTCTAACTAGCTTGGAAACTTCGAAAATGTGTCCAGAGCTAATCTCATAAGCTGAATTTCCATGCAGTTGCAAATTTTTACTTTTGTGACAAAATTTAGAATATAACAAATAAGCAAGAAAATTATTAAAATACAATTAATTTTTTTTTTTTACTTGTCGGTCGGTAAGGTAGAAAGGTATGTTTTCTCTCTACGGCAATAAAGGGCGAGAATTTTCGTCGGCCATTCAGAGCCAATTAGTTTTCTGTTTTCTGGTTTTCTCTCCGATCGTGGAACCTTGCATGAAATTTTTTTTGAAAATCCATTTGGTCCGGTTGGTAGATTGCCGAAAAAAATTAGACATGTCTCTTTTTTTATTTGTATTTTAATAAAAATACTTTTGACGTATCCTCGAACAAAAGTTACTCGTACCCTATGTCCCTATATACGATTATCTGTGATGAGTGTGATGACTATGGGGATGGCGACTTAGCGACTTGGCGAGCGTTCCGTTACTCGTTAGCTCCAGGGGTCTGATCGCAATCATTCGATACATGCCAAAAGTGAACTTTTTTTCGATAATCCCTAGACTACGCATGCGCGGCATGCGCGTAGCCTTCATTTCTGGTTGTTTTATAGGGACTATCGAAAAAAATTGTAGGATTTACCACATATCGAATGATCGCGATCTGACCCCAGGGGCTCTACCGAAGTAAACGATATATCGCAAAATTGCTCAAATCTATCGAAATTAAGCATTAAAAAACGGTTGTGCGCATGCGCAGTTAATAAATTTTCGATATCTCGCAAAAAAAAGAATTTTTTTCGATAATCCCTAGACTGCGCATGCGTATAACCCTTATTTTGAAAAAGTTATCAAAAAAAATGCTTACTTTTGCGAAATATCGAAAGTCGTGATAAGGCCCCATACCTCGATAAACTGCCGAAGCTAACGTAACGCATTTACGCACCTCTAGGCCCTAGCGCCCCTAGCGGCCCTAGCCCCTAGCTGCCCTATAGCGCTAGCATCAAGCTCAGCGCAACGGGCACTTAGCCTCCAACCAATGAGAACACTAGCGCGATTTTCAAATATACTCTAGTTTTGTACGTAATAAAACTATGTTTTAATTGAAAAATGTGTTTTAACTTCGATTTGAGGAAACATTATTGCACAAGTGAATCTCAAATAAACATTGAAACACATTTTTCAAATCAAACATAGTATTATTACGTTTAAAACGAAAATAGCTTTGAAAATCGCGCTAGTGTTATCATTGGTTGGAGGCTAAGCATTTGTTGCGCCATCTGAGATTAGCTTGCTAGGTCGTCATCATCCCTATACGCCCCAAGTGCCCTAACTTTGATGTTCTTTACCAATTTTATCATTTTTTTATATGGAAACGAAAAAATCCGTGTCGAATATTTTTCGATAATCTTGCTACCTAACAGATCCAATGGATTTGATTGGGTAGGCCAATCAATGTAAAGCTTTGAAAGGATCTATCGGAAGGGCTTTGCTCTGATTTGGCCTACTCAAATCTACTATGTGAGATTTTTTCTCCACTGGTTTGTCACTATGTGACACGTGGTCTTCTCACTTCTCACCCTCTCTCGGGGGCCTTTGGCTGAAAATAAAAATAATTTTTTTTCAAGCCGTCATAAGGTATTAGGGTACTTAGGGTATACTTACCGAATTCAATTGGAAAAATTGAAAAGAATGATTTCGAGACAACAGTTTTTTCCGAAAAGATTTTCAAAATAAATTTTGAAGATGGGAAATTTCGTGAAAAGATTTAACATATTTTGATAAATATCTTCTTACATGCTATGCGTTTGATATTATCTTACATGTTTAATCAGATATTTTCCAAATTAAATAAAATACACATCATAGGATTCAAAGGTGCTAACGTAAACAAAAGCACACGAGTTCTTCGAAATCCTGAACTCAAAAGAAGTGTCTATATCCATTGTTTACAATTTTACAGTTTCATGGTCATACTAGTATAGTCGAGGATATCAGATCTAAGGTGAAATCTATGAGCCACCTAAATAAAAGAAAAGTCATTCAGAATAGAAACTGATATAAATCTGCTCAGGGGCCTCAGGGTGTCATGTGCGGGCACTGCGGGCGCACAAACAGATATACAATTTAATCTCTGACACTTAGTTTTTGTTTTGCGTGCGCTTTAAAACGTGCTCTGCATGGGTACTGCTGTAATGGATCAAACCGTGGATAGTACTTAGCGTTAAGTATTTGCCAAAAAAGAGAAAAAGTATTGATTCTCTCTACAGACAGGATGATGGAGATATTGGATGACTTTTGTCTCGGAGATGGCCTTGGTTTCCCCGCAAATGTAAGTAATCAAGGTTATAAATACTTTGTTTTCAAAAGGCCGGTTGTAAGGTTAAGGCTGTCAGCAGAGAATAATAGTAACTGTTTGATTGACAAATACTTATTTACGAGTTGGGTGAACATTAAGAATTTCGGGATAAAATTCTAAATACTCATTTTAGTTATTGTCATTTGCAGGAGCCGCAAAACAAACAGAACTACAAGCCGCCTGTATGGACGTTGATGAAAGAAAAAATTCTAAAAACTAAGTAAGTTATGGTTTTTTGATCAAAGGAGGAGTGTGTGCGAAATCATGCAAGTTTAAACGTGAATTTTTTCTAATCTCAGCTCTTTTTTTAAAACTTTGTTGTTGTCGCTTTTAGCGAGTTGATCTTGGATTCGACAAACATCTCTAACCTCAATGAACAGTTGAAAAAGGAAGTTTTGAATTTGAAAAGTGACAGTCAAGATGCAAAAAGAAAATATAATATTCAGCTTGAAAGGGTTAAAAAACTTGAATTGGTAAGAAGAGAGTTTTATATTTTCAATTTATTGGCAGCTAGAATTTTTTTTTTTTAATGTTATAGGATAAAGTAGAATGTGAAAATCTGCTTCAAAAGTACAAAGACACTATAGATAAACAACAGACAAAGCTGAATGAAAATGATAAGCACATAGTTCAGTTACAATGTAAACTAAAAGATGAAGAAGGTAAATGACGAGTATTTGTAATAAATTCGATCAATGCGTGTAGAAAGACAAAATTAATTTTTTCATGATTTCATACATAGACAAAAATAAACACCTGCAAAAAAGTATTGATGCCCCAAAACCTAAAGTTTCTAAAAAGAAAGCCATACCAACTAAAAATCAAGAATGTCAAACCATGAGTAAGTAATTAGTGTATGTTGCACAAAGAATCCTTTTTTTATATTGTTTTATTGTTAAGCAGGTCGTGAAAAAAAAGATTCTTCAGTGAATACAGATCCAATTGAATTGTGTCCTGTTAAACCGCAAATGAGAGATTTTTCTGGCTGTGTTGATTTTACTAAACGCACACCCAAAAAGCCACAAATGAAGAATGCTTCAGTAATTACTAATCCAATTCAATTTAGTTCCATCAAACCTCAAGTCAAAGATTTCACAGCTAACGTGAATTTGACAATACCTGGGTCGAAAAAAGCGTCAATGGCAGGCAAAAATGAATGGACTAATGAATGTATAACAATAAGTCGAGAACCATTCCCTATTTTTTGTTCCACATGTAAATCTCATATTATTCCTGCTCCTGTAGATCAAATTCTCAAAATCATGACCACACCACCACCCGTACCATTATCTACTGTACAGTCACCGCCAAGTTCACCAAGTAAGTCTAATAAAAATGCACTGGAAAAAAGTTGGGTGCTACGCTCACCCAAAATCCCTCTAGTGGCTCGCCCAAGCTTTGGTTCGACTGCTCTCTCGATTTGGGTGAGCAGTCCACCCAAGACGGGAAGGCAGTAGCACCGAGGCCTTGCGGCGTCGGCCTCGGCGTCTGCTCACCCAAGGCCTTGGTGCTACCG
>JAPYYV010005313.1:0-20414 GCA_030522625.1 Copidosoma aretas | reverse complement strand
TACTGAAAATCTGCACAGCGTTGTCAGATCTTCACTCGTCGCTTGTTTCCCCTTGCCCCTCAAGCATTTTCCCCCGCTAACTGTACCGAACGTCCTTAAGCGTGCGTGGTAGAAAATCCTATCTTTATAAGTTCAACCAACAACATTATTATTAAAAACTCTATCATGATCGTGCATGAGAAAATAATCATCTATGAACTTCGAATTTTATATTTATACAGTTGATAATAATACTTTACACTCGATGCTTCATAAGAATATGCAATTTGAGATTAAAATTTTATTGGACTTGATCTTGAGTTAGAATTGGATTGTTCTAGCTTTTTAATTAATATTCTATGAAGAGGAGGCGTCGATGTGTTTATAAGACAATGTTCTGCCTCTGACTTTGTACATTTTTATTATTATATTTGTAATCCTACTTTATGATAGAGTTAGTACTGTACAATGTTACATTATTTATCAGGTAGATTATGTAAAAATACTGGAATGAAATTTTGTCTATTTTTATAGCAAAAAAAAAACCAGATTTTGATGAGAAACACAAATTTTGACGACTAAAATCATGTTTGTCATTCTTCGCTTGGTTTAAGGTTATTTTTCAAAACCTGAGTGGAAATAGCTGTTTGTTCCAAATGGCTCTAGTTGGACGCAGCTTGGCGCAGTTTGGCGCAAGTTGGCACAGTTTGGCACACATTTTTATCGATCCATGCAAAACTGCGCCAAACTGCGAAAAGCTGCGCTCAACTAAAGCCATTTGGAGCAAACAACACTATTTCATAAGAATCACAAGACACAAAAACTTTATTTTTATTTTTTTTACAATTGTATTATTGAAATAATAATAACGGCAAGTGATAATTTATTTTTTACTATTGTTGGTGAGAACCCTTGTGTCGTTTGTAAATAATTAATATTAGAGTTACTGATATCATCACCCGAAAAAATCTTTAGTTTTTAAAAACTTTAATTTTACCTTTTGATGATTCAACGAAATATTTTTTAACTGAATTTGGCGAGTTATTTTCTCTTACATTAGCAGAACATAGAAACCATAAAACATTTTAATATGTCATTATTCATAAGACGCATTATTAATAACAATTATTACTTATCACTAGATATAAAGTCTATTACAAATCAAGATATGCGATCTATTTTTGAAGCAGTTCGCCTTGGAAATATTGAAGAAATCAGGGAAATTCTACAAAGGTAATTTTTGTTTCAGAAAGATCAGATATCCTTATAAGTATTTTGTCTATTTTCTGATTGATCCACAGAGATCCGACTTGTGTTAATGACTGGAATCTTGAATTTAAAACACCTCTATATCAAGTCTACGATGATGACGATGGCAGTAATCCTTTGCCAGCTTATATTAAAAGACAAATCGTGCAACTGCTCATCGACTCTGGTGCAAATGTAAATGCTCGAGGAGGGGAAGACAGAAGAACAGTACTGCATTTGGTTACCGAAAGAGGACAGGTAATATTTTGATGTAAATAGGTAATAGCTTTCCAAAATTTTAAATTAAAAATTTTCAGGTTGACGAAGTTGAGTTTTTGCTAAAAAATAAGGCAGACGCAAACATTACTAATCTATTTAATGACACACCTTTGCATTTTGCAATAGAAGGAAACTTTGATAATATTATTCAGTTGCTATTGGATCACGGAGCAAACCCAAACATCTATAATCATTTAAGACTGCGAACTCCACTAAATCTTGCCGTTAAATTTCGCAAAGAAAGTTTGGTGGAGAAACTCTTAGCGTTTGGGTAAGATGTCCACAGACAAAAAAACGTTTTTCATTTATAATTCTATTTAATCATTCTACTCCTTTGATTGTTTTCTATACAGTGCCAAGACCAGACATATTTATAATGAAATATTTTACATGTGTAATCCATATTTCGTAGAACGCAACACACCTTTCATCAATTTCTTACTTGATCATGCAGTTAAATTAGACGTGCACGGCAAATTTTCGTTCGAAGCTTTACTGTACAACGCAAAATACAACAGAGATTTCGATCGTAACGATGAGAACGATCATCATTTATCTGAGTTACTGCGCGAGAGAGGCGTCAATGTCGATCATGATTACTCTGGTGATTCTGACATCCATCGAGCTGCCCGAAATGGAGACTACCAAGCATTCGAATCTGCTCTTCTGGAAGGGCTGGACGTTAATGCTTGTAACGTTTTTGGTGACACACCGTTACATTTGGCAATAAAATCAGAAAATCCCTTGGATTCTATAGGCAGTATCACTAGGCAGCTTATTGAATCTGGTAAATGATAGCATGTAAATTTATTATTTTATTTAGTAATATACTTTACTACCATACATTGAATTACTCCTCGCCAGCTAATATTAATAGTTATTATTGAAGTATGTATTAACATTTCGTGGTTAAATAAAAATTGTTTTAAATATTGCAGGGGCAGATTTACTCGCTTACAACTGCGTCAATATAACACCTTTTTCCTTAGCTCTGGAACAACGAAAACATATTTTATTTAATTTCATTCTGCTAAAAATCACGGAAATCGATAAAACCACATTTATAAATAAAAAATCAAGTTTCGATATTTGCCGTCATATTAATGAAGTTCTCTATGGGTTTGGAGTCGACAGTTCGCTTCAAGAGATGGCTATCGAACATTTGCTTGACATAGATCACGTTGTTAAGTCGAGAAAAAATTATCAAGATATCAATACAGCCCTGACAAATGCCTTTGTTTTCAAGGCATGCGAAATCCTTAAAATACTTCCCGAGGCTGGCTTTCAATTTGATGGGTAAGCTTATGAATAGATGTTATCGAAAAAAAATTTCCATTTAAACATTTGTATTCAATTCTCCGTTTCCTTTATCTCTAGGCGTTTAGCAATTGATCTAACAGATTTTCATAGATCAGAAGATGAAGTTCCCCTCGCGATATTTGTACTACGGAAATTTGGAAATCACGCAATTATCAACCAAATGACGATAAATCACTTTTCTAAAATCGTTAGAGGCGGCGATGGTGATAAACTAACTTACCTATTTACTTTTTACTATGCCATGGATTTACGAATGAACAAACTCCACGCAGACTTGATCCCAGCAAAAGGATTGTTTAAATCACACAAAAAATTGTCGGAAATGCTTTCTGAATGTAACAGTAAATTGGATGAACTAGAGAGGCGCGAGGTAAGCGACATATCTATAAAAATATTAATTACTGTGCCACTTGATTAATTAGTCTTAAGTTTTTATTCACAAACGTGTTGAAATAATATTTCTGCAGTTTTCAAAATGGAATTCGGTGTATGGTAGAAGGGGCTACTACAAATTAGGTGTAAAAATGGCAATGGAATTAGAGGATGAGGAGTATCAGATGTTTAGTGACGCAAGTGATACTTTGAACGAAGTCTTCCATGATGTGTTGCAAACGATCAATTTCGAAACTTTACCGGATGAAATTATGAGAAATATTCTTTCGTATCTCTATATTAGAGATTTGAAAAAATTTAAAGCAAATAACCAAGAATATGATAGTTTTTGGATCACCTCTTTGTTATCAACAGTACGATGTTTATTTTCAAATCTGTTCAAAATAGTAATAGATTTTTTTTTCCCCATTCCCATCGGAACTACTTCTATTTCTTTATGATTTTGCAGGTAAAACTGTTCCCTTTCTTATAAAAAATTGTATTCGTTCCTCGTTTTAAAGTATTTTACCATCATTTAATTAGTTATTATTCTTGCTTACAGTTTAGGAGGCCATCGCCACGCAAGAGACATTTAAATACTTTCTTGATGAGCAGTAAATACAATGTTTACTTGAAAAGTTGTGTTACAGTTTTATCCATGAAATAAAGTAAAAAATTTAGGACCTCCACACTTATAGAAAGGGTGCCGTGTAGTTAAGCTTTTGGATTAACGATAAACAAATATTGATTAACTGTTAAGTCGCTTTATTAATAGTTAATGAATATTCATTTGAAATCTTAACCATACTTTTTTGTAACCTCCAATGCTTACTGACAAATACTTGCTTCATTAACTGTTAATGATCGAGTACTTTCTTATATGTAAGTCCATGTTCATTAACAGTTAATGACTACGACTTTTTAATACAAGAAATTTTTTCTATTAGTGTAGTGGTGGGAAAAAACGCATGTATAACTCGCGAAAAAAGTTTGACGTCATCTATTGAAAGTTTGTCTTCTGTGGGATAATTATTTTTTTGTGCCAATTTACTTAATAAATAAATAATTTTGATGCTCCAACACACACACAGGAAAAGTTGTGCACACGAGAATCTCAGACCTTACATCGTTTTTGAGCCTTCTTTGTAATTACTTCTTTTTAAATTTAAAGCAAGGCAAACTTAAGTTGTTTTTGAAATAAATTATAGAGAAATAACATGGTTATGGATTAGAGTAATGTCAACAATAAATTCTATACATCGTCTAATCGTATTGATGGCCAGATTCCGAGAATGGTGTAGACCCGCAACCATTAGTTATCGAGGAGTGTTCATGTGACGACATTATTCGATAAAGCAATGCAAAATTCTTATTCGCATCATGAAAGAATTAAACGAATTAGAAAATTCGTTATATGCGACTACTCGTACCTACGTATGAAATTTTGGTATGATAATTATAATCGATGCTAAATTACACAAATTACAGTACATTTTGGAAAAGACCATACGAATTTTTATAACTATTGCTACCGATAAACGATGCACAAAAATATTTCCTTTGCATGGAATGCAAAATGTAGTCTACTTGAAACAAAAAAAAATAGTTGAAAATTGTTCAGCAATTTAGTTGTTACACTGAAGTTACCTTAACGAATATTGTATAGTTAGTCCAACCAATGAATTTGGATGTATAATTTTCAACCAAATTGCGGTCAATCAACCAATTTTTTTCCTGTGTGGAGCATAACTGTGTAAATGCGAATCATTCATGTTTTTTTATAATCGTAACGTTGTTTAATAATGAATAACAAACTTTTTTAATGTATCTTGTCCCCTGTACATAAATTACTTTTTACTTTCACTCAACTTTTTCATTATTAGTAACTCAATTACCATAACCTATTTTTCCACTTTCTATTACAAAAATTATTGTAAACAAATCGTGTACATGTATAGCACAGAATATATGCATTACAAATTTAAGGTCGACTGAAGATTAACACACATAAATTTTTTTTTCTCCTATATTTTGGTAGACTCCCTTGTACATATCCGTTTCCAGCCTTTTACATATTTCTCTATACCTTTATTTTGATTTTGTGTGCCATTTTTCCCTGACCTTTCTTTACCCGCACCGTTCTCCGCATTTGCACAGGGTTATGCCTGTGGCGCCAGAAAAATTTAAATAGTTGAAGATATTAAGGATAATTAGCCTTATAAATTGTGAAGGTTCTTTAAAATTGTATACCTTGTGTTTATACCTGCAGGTAATATATTGAAGAAATAATAAATAAAAATAACCGTTTGCAAGACAAATTTGACGATTTGATATTTTCTCAAAAAGGAGAGAAATTTCATAAAAAGCAACTTTCAAAAGGTTATCAAATGTACTGCCAGTTTAAGTGTTATGCATTATTATTTTATGAATTCATCTGAATACCGAGAAATCGGAAAAATTTTTGAATAATTTTTCGATTTATCTATGATAATAATTTTTATATCAAACTAAAGGGAAACCAAATAAAAATTTCAAGCTTTGTATCATTTGAATTTTTTTATTCTGATTTCACGATGTAACTGATTTTACGAAAAAAAATTAGTATTTCTGTAATAAAAAAAGAAACGAAAAAACTTACCAAGCTACTTCAAAATAAAAAATGGAGTTATTTTTATGCCCTACAAGCTGTATAATTATGAGTAAAATTAATTTCGAATTTTTTCATCCTAAAATAAGCAAAAAACCGCTTTGTGTCCATTAAGAATCTTAAAAACAACCTTAAAAAGGTATAAAAATAAAACAAAATTTGCCGAGCCACTATAAGGATTAAAAAACATAAATTTTAAGTCCCTGATATTGAAAATACGTAAAGTGTTTCCTAAGATATAACTGATTACATACAGAAACACTCTAAGAACACACACGCACGCACACACACACACACACACACACAGCCAGACAGACAGACATCTTTTGAAAATGATGTATATTTAAATTCGAAACGCAATGAAAGACAATTCTGACCTGTTATGAAAAAAATTAAGCTTCCTCCATGAGGAAGCAAAACAAGCGTTTGGTCAAAAAACACAAAGACCACTCTGCAAGCAGCCTTTCGTTCCATCCAACTAATCTCGAGTTCTAATATTTTAATCTCAAATCTAATAATCTAATATCAAGTACAACTTGCACTAAAGGCGTAAGAGTACCCAATTACAACGACCAAAAAAACCAAACCTCCGTCCAAAAAGGCCTTACTGAAAATTAAAAAAAAAAATCTTCTGCCTCCCCAATACCCGCATACCCGCTTACGCCCGGAGACCAAGCGCCAGTCTCCCTCGCTCCCGAAAACACACCCTCTTCAAAAGAGGTTTCATCTCCACAGTAGCAGGAGAAAAGGAGGAGGGTGGCAAACCCTCGCCAAAGTGCGCGCCATCTGCTCGCGGAATCTCCGAAGGAGCCCCGGGGGCGGCTCGCCGCCCCCCTCTCCTCCCAAGCCGCGATCGATCCTCGAGGGCGAGACGGCCAAAAGCGCCTCATCCTCCTCGTCCGTGAATTAAGGCTCACGATCGCATTAATCGCGGAGCTCTTTTCCGGTCCCTCGCGCACTTGTTCGCGGCCCGTACGTCCTTACGGCGCGGCGCCTCTCTCTCTCTCCGCCTCCGTCTAAGGTGACCTGCTCCTACTTTGTTCTCACGTGACGGGGACTTTCTCTCGCTGATGACGGGTCAAGCGATAATCCGTGGGGGTGGTGGGGCGGCGGAGATATGCCGCTGGGTAAATCGCGTCGAGTGGAAAAATGTGGTAGGTACCGACCGCACGGGGTGGTTGGCGCAGGGTGGACAGGGTTTTGGAAGAATAAGTAACTGGGAGCAGAAATTTTTGTTTTTACAGGGCAGTATTGTTCATTATGTAACTAGTTGCAGGTGCTCGGAACGTTTTAGAGAAACTGGACAGTACTGAAGGGTTTGTACATAGAATGGCTTGAATTGTGATTAGTATTGGTATTTGCGTTTACTATGTACTTCTCTTACACTGAGAAAAAAGTCTAGTCAAGTCTACTAACGGAAGTCCGGTAAAAAAATAACGAGCCCACTCTTAAGTCAGTTTACTACTCTGGTAAATCCAACTAGACTTTTTAGTCGTGCTTACTGCAGCTGGGGTGCAAACGCCGTTACAAAACTGTTAACACGCATATCGTTTGAATTTTATTAGTTGTGCATTTTGTGATTTGTTCGCAAATGTTTTCTATCGACCTACTTTTGGGCACATGGAACTTGAGTTTTTTTAAAGAACGATTCAACAGTACGTTAAGTATATCCTCATTAAATTTTTGAAATTCGAACGAATAATTTCATGTGTATGCACAGTACAGAGGCAGGTATAGATGAAGACATTTTTTTTGGAAATAGAAGAATAAATGCTGAATGAATTCAATCATTAACTGTTTTATTTATAGCCATTTAGTAAGAGAAACCTTCCTGGTATCAGCTACTTGGATCTTTAGTAGTGATTACCAAAGCTGTAAGGTAAACTCTACTAGAGCGCCACTACTAAAGTCACGTAGTAGCTACTACTAGAGACTCCGGTAAACTTCACTAGACTTTTTTCTCAGTGTACCCAATTGTACTATACAGAGCGAAGCTTGTATCCAAGAGGAACTATTTTAGCTTTGATTCCATATTGTCTAACTTTTGTATAGTGTACACCTTTACAGTCTTGACTGCTGTGCACAGTAGGTAGTTTTGTTGTATAATCATATGATAATAGAGATATGAGGGAAAAAAAAAAACGTGTATACAATATAACAGTACGATAAATGATTGATGAATAGACAAAGACATTAGAATGAACATTAACTTTTGCTTTTGCCAATTCTGTCATGAATATAGTCGACACATTAAACCATCAAATTAAAGTAGATAACCTTTTCGATGTTCGAAAACAAGAATCAATGCCCGTCAAGTGTAAGGTACACGTGTAGTAAGCTACTGTATGAAAAGATATTTTTTGCAAGTCGACGTATTACATCTTTTACAGCATACCAAAAATTTCTGTAATGTTTGGAGATACTTTTACGAGATAGTTTAACTGGGAAACGAAATGTAAAAGATATACTTTTAGCAGCTTATTCTTTTCTCGAAAGCTCCCACAACTTCTTCTTCTAATACAGTCACATATGACTGATTGGATTTCCCTTTTTGTCCTAGTTTGTTCGTAGAGTATGACGTGTTGATACACGGTGATCAAGTTAGAGTACGGATTGATAATATTTTACGTTTTGTAAGAAAAAAAGATATCTTAAGTGAGAATGGTAAAATTTTGTTTGATAAAAATATAGTGTGGTAAAATACCATTTATTCATATTCCTATGATTATAATAAGATAATATAATTATCTGTTGACGTTAGTTTTGTAGAAGAAGATTGTATGCCAATCATAGCAAGGATGTAGATTCAAATTCGAGCAAGTACTCAATTGCTAACGGTAATAATCAGTGTTTGTGCACAAGTGTTGGAAGTTGAAACAAAATCATAAAACCGAATAGTTATACAATGATTATTTATCAATCACTCTATTTAATTATCAACGAAGTATGATGTTATTGTTTGTCCAAAGTCTTGAAAAATTATTCACGACAATTAATCCTTTCCATCAGTATGCGACGAGAACTAAGCTGCAAGTAAATTTTTATCACACAACTAATGTCTTGTTCATTTAAGCAGGCAGATAAGACCTTGAAAGTATGCAGTAAAAGAGAATAGATTATTCAAAAAGGTAGTACAGACGTGTTGGTGCGACGAGAATCATAAATAAGGCAAAAAAGAAAAAGTACACACGCCCTCGTGCACCACAGCGTTTAGTATTCCTCTATGTGTGCCGGAGGAGCAGAAACGATAAAAGGAATAATGGGATCCTGCAGAGCGGAGGCTAACTTGCGCGGAATCGCGAGGACTCTAGCGAGCTCACGCTTAGAGTGTACTTACGATGGCGCTTTTTGTCAACGAGTCCCCGGCGAAAAAAAAGAAGCCCATGCGCACAGATGCTTGATAGTGTCATTGTCACGAGATATCCTCTTTAATATTCCGTTTTTTCCTTGATATTGTTTTTAGTCGTTCCTTGCATTATCCAGAAAATGTGTGTAAAATTGTATATTCGTATCCCAACATGTATGCTTGTACGTGTTTGTATGTGGGAAAATAGGATGAACCGTCGTAGTTTTCTTACCAATGTAAGAATTTTTCCGCTTACTGCTAAGTGCATACTACGATCGGGTAGATTGTTAGATTCTACTTGAAATGCGAAAAATGTTCAACGTTTATCTAGAAATAGCAGTAATGAAAAATAGTTTTCCATGAAAAATTCCAAGAACATTAGCTTGGTTAGTTTTAAATCGGAAACATTAAAAATATTTACTTCGAGAAATGCATGTGCGATTAGTCAATTAGTTGGAATAATAGTACAATACGATCTTATTAATCAAAACTGGTACTGAAGTTTTTTAATTTTTTGACATACGTTGGAAAAACTATTGTTTTCATAACTTTGTTATGTCACCTTACTTTGCATTGAGTATATTGATAGGTGACCTACTTCTTACTATTACATCCCAACACTAACCGAAAAACCATAAAAAATTGAAGGAAAGACAAGTCAAAACAAATAGCAAAGTACTTTTTAAAATGTTTATTAAAATAATGTTTGCTCACCTTTATTAACATCACGCTTAGTCGTTACAACTAAATACAAGTATTACAATTACAATTAAATTATCCTTAAAAACTAAAAATAACGTACAGTCTAAGATTACTCATAAAGTATTCTCATATACATATTACATACTACGCGTGAACATGCAGTGAATACAGTACAAAAAGAGTAATTCGCTCATGGACTTAATTCGACTCTATCAGGCCTTTGTTCGCAAGCTGCAAAGAGTATGCGTTATACGGCGATCTCGAATTCCTGGGATTTTTGGGAGCTCATTTGCTCTTTGCTCTTTTCTTTGCCGCGAGCGATAAAAAGGAGAATTCGCGTTCCGTATGGATTCGTAATAAAAAGTTCGACTCCGCGGAATTTCATCTTACTGTGGGAATCGGAGTAGAAAAAAAAAACCATTAGGCTTTATACTTGGATTTGTTTCTCCCTAAAGCGATGTGGAAGAGTATTAATGGAAGGGACGGAATAAAAAAAAACATGAAACTTTACGATAATCGATCAGAGAGGGTGAACGAAGGGCGTTAAGTACTATACAAAAAATAATTGTTCGGCGAGAGTAGCCCTGCAGAAGTGGAATGAGATTCCAACACCACTGCGGAGCGGGCGCTTCGCAATATGCTCTCTAAAGCCCGCGAGACGTTGAAAAAAGGGAAGGTCGACTCGGCCATAAATTTTCACCTGCGCTCTTCCGACCGAAAATCGCGCTCGCCTTCCTTCCTTCCCCTTTTTTTCTCTTCATATTTTTCCTTCTCGTTCGGTTTAAAATAAATAACGATCGTCCTTAAATCTTAAGTGCGCGCAGCTGTGTGCGTACGAGACTTTTGTATTGTGAATAAGAAACGTACTTTTTGTAATTTCCTCTTTTCAAGCTATGAGTGATTTATCTGAAGATTCTCGTGTTATAAATCATTTGGTACGCTTCTTTCCTACCGTAATTGCGAATCAATGCTACACGTCCCGTCGTATTACATAAAATAATAAGGGATGCGAAAATACTTGGCTCTCTGTTTCGGATGTTCTCCACATACGTTCTTTGTTGACATATTTGTTAATAGAGCTGGAAGTGTCCAAATATCGAATGACAATTTCGTCTACATTATAATACAAAAGCCTTCAAACTAGAAAAAACTTTTTAAAACGAACGTGAAAGGAAGGTGTTATGATAATTGCGCGAGAGGTTATGTTAATCCTATCGCAAACTTTTCTTCTCTTTAACCTAACAATCTCGTAAGTCCACTTAAAATTAAACAAAGAAGAGTACTTAACTTTCGGATTCAAGTAAACATGTTCGGCCGTCAAACTTTATCATCAATCATAACCTCTCCCTCGCACGTTCCCTTTGA
Source organism: Copidosoma aretas (assembly GCA_030522625.1). Classification (NCBI taxonomy): domain Eukaryota; kingdom Metazoa; phylum Arthropoda; class Insecta; order Hymenoptera; family Encyrtidae; genus Copidosoma; species Copidosoma aretas. The sequence continues at coordinate 9,156 of JAPYYV010005313.1, read as the reverse complement.
AGCGCGATTCAAATTCCTTCAAAAAAACCCCAACTAGCACGATTCGCAACCCACCCTTCCACGTAATACTGCCCAGCCCAATTCTCCGTCAACGACTGCTCACCTCGACAGCCCCTCCTTCTTGGGCTTCGACATAACGCACCTGCCCCTATAGCATATCTCCGTCTGGTGCGTGACCTTCGTCGTGGTCGAGGTCTTCAGAATCTTCCCCAAATTTACCTCGAGTGGCGTCTTCTTTACCAGGATCCCTGGTAGCCGGTCCGACATCATCGATGGCACGAACGGCCCGAAGGTTCTCGCCGGCTCGGTCGTCGTCGTCGCACTCGAACCCTCCTGACTACCACCGACCGGCCGGGAGACCACCCTGCTGGACGACGAAACGGAGGTCTTAATCTCGGTTGGTGGATCCGAGCTGAGCTCCTTGTCCCTTCTGTTGGAGGACACCTCGGCGCTCTGGTGGCGCTCCTCATCGGCACTCTTTATGCTCTCAAAGATGGCCTTGACGTAGTCGGAGACGTTTCCAGAGCGCTGTGACTCGGCCGAGGTCTGCTTCTGCTCCTCGAAGCTTCGCTTGGACTCCTGGCTGCTTTGGCTGCTCTTGGGGCTCCACTTGAGACCTGGGTACCGCACCTCGCTCCACTTGGACCGGTGGTTCTTTGGGTGAGCTGGGTTGTCCTCGGACATCTTAGACTTCTCCTGGTTCTTAAGGTACTCGCTGAAGGCCGGGCTCTTGGTCGAGAAGTACCGCAGCGAGTTCTCCTGGTTCAGCGACTGGATGGCGTTCTCGCCGCTGTTGCTCCTGACGTCATCTGGCTTCTCTGTCGTCGTCGTCGTTGTCGTTGTGGTGGTTGTTGTTGAAATGGGCTCGGCGGATGTTGTTGGCGTTGTCGTTTTCGTGGTGGAATGGACTTCCGCGCTGTCGATCAGGGTCGTTGTCGTAGCCGGGGGTAGTTCCGTGTTGCCCACCACCTCATCGTCGTCTTCGAGATTCTTGAGAGTCGTCAAGTCTTCAGCCGACTGATGGGGTTCTTCGGCTGGGCTGCTGTCTCTCGAGGTCGTCTCGGCTATTTCGGGATTGGTGTAGAGTTCGGGACTGGTCGTGGTGGTGATAATTTCGGGCACCACAGTCGTTGCAGTCTCTTCAGCACCACCCAGCATTTTGTCGAGGAAGGACTCGAAGATTGATTTCTCCGTCTCTTCGGCCGGGGTGGCCGCGGTAGTGGTCGTGGTAGAAGCTGTCGTTGGCTCCGCTGTTGTTGTGGATGCGGTGGTTGGGTTATCGGTGGTTACGTAAAAGCTACGGTACTTTGTTGGTTCCCGCGGCAAGTTGTTGAGCGATGAGTCGTAGCTCTGGGATTCTGCAGTGACAAAGTCCTCCGAACTCGCTCCGGCTGGCCTCACCTTTACACGGACGCGACGTCTCCTTAGTCCTGCCTGAAGAATTGCACAGTATGTAAGAGTTATTTGTTTCTAGTCAATTAGAGTAACGCTCAAGTTGTAACGAGTTAAGTAGTTTTCATCGTAGTGGATTGATTCTCAGTTCATATAATTGATGTAAGAAAGATCAAAGTGTGAAAGTTTTATCTCGTTCATAGTGTCAGAGTTATCGATCCGATAATAAATAATCAATGGAAAATGTGTTGGAGAGACTAAAGGTACGCGCAGAAGCGAAACGTTGATTCAAGTGATTGTAATGAACATGAAATATCAACATTGCATTATATAATAAAAATAAACTAGTAGTATTTGGGCTACATGACAGATTCAACGTCGATTTCAATATGGATTACGTATTAAAATCTATGATCATTCAGCATTGGAACTTTTGATGAGATAAAATTTTAGCAAAAGTAAAAAAATGCTTTAAAGAAGTCTTGAGGTGGACATTCCCAGTCTACAAGACATCTACAAGAAATCTTAATGATCTCGAAAAATGGTGTTTGCTGAGTTTATTCAAATATTACAGATGCTTCTTGGTTAACCCAGCCAATCTTAATAAAGACTCCTGACTAACCAAAAAATACATCCCGATCCCAACAGACGCGAACTCCAAAACCCATCAACCAACCACGCAGCCACCCTTACCTTCTTAAACGTCGATCCGGGGAGCTTGCCACTACTTTCCGTCACCGGGTGCTGGGACGTGCTCTCGGAAGCCCTGCCAATTTCCGTGGTCGTAATTGGAACAGAGCCCTCGGGCAGCGCGGTAACCTCGTCCCCCTCGGCGTTCATCTTCTTCCCGAAATCGACCATCGTGCTCATCATGGAGTCCACGATGGACTCCTCGGAGCTCGAGCTCATGTGCTCGCCGTTGCCGCTACTCTCGTCGCGATGACTGTCCTCCCCATACGACACGTCATCGTCCGAGCTCACGAGGACGGTTATGGAGGGCGTCTCTGGTCCGGCGGTTATGATTTCCGGCAGGTCCCCGGCCTTCTCACGGCCCACGGAGTCCAGTGACTTCGCGCCATTGGGCGCATAGCTGTTGGGCTGGAAGGAGTTGCCCGAGAGTTTGGTGGACCACTGGCTCTCGGCGCCGTAGATATCGGCCGAGGCTCGGTTGCCGCTGCTCGGGTGGCGGGCGCGGGTCGAGGACGACTGCTGACGGCTGGCCAGCTGGGCCTGGTCGTAGTCGTCGCGGTGGAAGCTTTGCGAGGCGCCGTAGTTCAGGAGAAACTCCTGCGGGTACTGGAAGGAAGGGGGAGGTGCGGAATTGAGAATGAGATGTTCTAGTTTTCTTATTTTTTTTACAAAGTCGTTTGTTAGTTGGAGTACCGTCAGGGGAAATGTGTGCGCTGGATGGGGTGTCGTTTGCTTGGATGGGTGTCGCGGAGATGGGTTGTGCTCGACGGAGGTTGCGTTTTGCGGAGCCGAGAGAATGGGCTATGTCTTTCGAGAGGATTGAGCTACTTGACGAAACTGTATGTTCGTTTTGGACTTGGAAATTACTTTGACCGCGCGGAAATATTTTGTGTCTAATAGGGAGAGTTGTTGTTGTGCGACATGCCATTAGGTGTACGTAAAACGTGTGTAAGTAATATATTTAGAAACAAAAAAAAAAAAACTAGAGATTGTGGTAAAAAATAATGCGATTCTAGCTCCTCACTAAAAAAATAGTTTGTACGATGTAAATAATAAAGGGTTGGAATGAAAAATGAAAATTCCAAATGTGGCGAACTTCAATTGTCCTTTTGTAATTGCATTATTCAATACACAATAATGGGAAATTTGTTAAATTGGACGCCAAATCATAAGAGTCCACGATATAATCTTTGTATGGGCATGCCTATAATGAGATTATGTCCAGTCTGAGCAATTGACATCCGCATATTTTTAGAAACTTGTGAAAAATTTGTAGTTTTTCAAAAATTAACTCTATTACTGGTGCACTTTTTTTAAATTAGAATATTGTAACTATTTTCTAATAAAATACTTCAAACCATCAAAAAGATTTTTTTTTATCAAGGTAGTCTAGTGACTAAAAATTATAACAAACAAATCGAATAATAGAAAACAAGTTTGTTTCTTCGATAAGTGAATTTCTCAATAAAAAATGTTGAAAAAGGACTCGTTTTATATATTAAAACTATTATTAGTAGGTATTCGTTAGTTGTAACAGAAATAAAAGAAAAATTAATACCCATTTGTTTCTTTTTAAATGATTGCAATGCTTTTTAATTTATAAGAATATATTGAACCTTGTAATGAAAAATACATTTCTAGATTCTGGAGTAATTAATATAAAAAAAAGCAATAATAACAATTAATTTTATAATATCATAGTAAAAAGTCTGCAAGACACTAAGATTATCTCAGCAAAAATAAACTTTTGCAGAAGTTCCTAGGAAGCTTATACGGAAGTCAATTGCACAAGTCTTCGAAACTTTGAACTTTTTCAAGCGGATTATCTTAACAAAACTCTACCATCACTGATAAAATTACCATTTGTAAATCTTCATTGCTTTAATTAGCTTCAATAAAAGCCCTCCTCTTTTTTCCTGTACTTCACCCATCTCGTATTTCCCCCAAAAAAGTACGCGGAAGCCTTTCCGAATTCTCACCCCGAACCCCACCGATCAGTTATATATGTACGCGAGGCGAATTGCAATTCCGCGCGCACCCGGGCGCGATCGCGCTGGCGGGGGCCCCCGGCGTTCAGCGGGCAGCGAGGAAAGGGGAGAAGGGAGGGGGGGGGGGGGGGGACACGAGGCGCGGATTAAAAAGTGCTGCGATGCAAGAAAAGCAGGGCGCGGAAAGGAAGCCGGAATTAAGGAGAGTCCGAGTGGAAAAAGACGGGATCAGGGGAGGGAAGAGAAAGGCGTGCCCACCGGCGGAAGCGAGATGGCGCGAGATATGCGAGTATTAGAAGCGCGCGTGTTGTGCATTACATGAGTCGGGGGGCGGGAAAAAAAATTTTTTCAGGACTATCGATCATTCGCCTCGCGAGCGGACCCCTTTTCGGAACAGTTCGCCAAGAAAGTTCCGCGGCAGGTTCGGCGCTGTTTCGACGCGAAAATGCGAATTCCGGGATGCTTAGGCGATTAATATTCAGAGCGGCGCGCGCGCGTCCTGGTCGGTAAAATTGTACGGCAGGTGCGCGTCTTTTTAATTTGACGCCGGTTTCCACGGACGCGGAGTGACAGTGGTGGGTCTGATGATCGAGTGGGCGTTCAAATTATTTAATCGAGGTTTACGTAAGCTCCTGCGTGTATGTTCGTTGAACCGCGTTCTATTCTTAATTGTGCAAATTGATGTGAAAAAAGTTCCCTGGTGGTGCCCGGCGACTCGTTCCTTCCCCGAGAGAATAGACACTTTAGAACTGTTTGAATATTCACGCGCGCGTCCATTCATAATGGAACATTCAAATTCGTTGGGAGTGACCCTTATTCGGAATAATTATATAACCGTATTTGTGAGAAATTTCGTGTGAAAAGATTCAATTGTACGACATATCTTTTTGAAACTTCAAATAGACCTTTTTTTTCGGCCGACAATGTGAAATGTGTACGTTGAATGAAAGTTTGTTGCCGTAGTGAATTATTTTTCTTAAAACCCACGAGAAACAATTTATTCTGTAAACATGATTATAGAGATAAAGTCAGCACCTCGATACGTTCGTCATGGAAAGTAGTGACGTAAGGCTAAGATAAGAGTTCGGTGAATACATGGCCCATTGTATTCTCTCACGCGTGTGTAAAAAAGAAGAACACAACTAAATGATACGATCGCGGTAGCGCCTGATGTGATGTACATGTATATACATGCTTGCACTTTTATTCTAAACTTACCACTAATAATTAAGTTTGATTATATCTCGCTGCATTATATAAAACTTACATACTCATACGTATGTATACACCATCAATTAAAAATCCAATGGGTCTTATAGAACCGAAGAGTTTATCATAGCTAAAAGTAATGAGCTATAATTTATGTATTTGATCATGATATTAAAACCGTATAACATTGGTACAATTAGATTTTAAAATACTCTGCGGTATAATTTTTCCTAACAATATTACTATTATTATTATCAGTTGTGGTGGAACATTTGCATTCCATTAATTATCATAATACAGTCAGGGTTCTAAAGTATTTAATTTCTCAAATGAACAATTAAAATTTAAATTCGATTCTCGATCAAAAGCTATTTTAATCAACGATTTAATTTCATTGTTGATTGATCGGTATTTTATTTCGGATGATAGAGCGTAACTGACACTTTTTTTTTATTTATCCGCCATTTTTCATCCGGCATCTTCGGACACGAAATCTGATTCTCAATCGATTTTTGTTTCGATTAAAAATGAAATTAAATTTACAATCGGAACACGAATGATACAACAATCAATTTTGGATACACATAATACGCATCATTATATTTTGAAAGAGAAAACAATTAGGAAAGAAAAGCGTCGAAGTATTCGAATATTTGGTCAACTACTTCGAAAAACTTTTGTCAAGCCTACTACTCGTACTGTGCGATATTTGCAGCAATGAAAAAAAAAATTCACCAGCCAACAGAGCGCATCAAATTTCCGGGGAAAATCTTTTGTACCGAAGCACCTTAAAGTAAAAAAAAAAAAAAACCTCGATCACAGCGTACAAGACTCACGTTCTCATCCGTCAAGTCCTGCTCCCGGCGCCTGCCCTGCTGGCCCCTGCCGTAGAGCTCCCGGTTCTTCTCGTCGTAAAGGTCCGCCTGGAGGTCCTGGGCCCTCTGCGCCTGGCCCCCGCGCGGGTAGTTCTCCTCGAGCGGCAGCTCGTTGTTGGCGTCGACCGGGCTCTCGGTGCTCGTGCTGGTGGTGGTGCTGGTGGGCGTGCTGACGCGTTTCCGGGCGCCCTGGGGCCGGCGGAGCTTCGCGCGCTCCCGCAGCGGCCTGGTTTCCTCCTGCGAGTGGTGGCTGGGCCGGCCGCGGGTTCGGACGGTGTAGGTCTGCTCCTCGGAGGAGGACGGGGTCGTGGCTCGGCGGCTGCCGGGCCGGCGGCTCGAGGTGAAGTACTTGGCGCGGTTCTTTAGGATCTGGGCCTGGGACGAGCTGGGCTCCGTTGTCGACGGGGCTCTGGAGGTCTCGGCGCTCTGCAACGAACGTGATATTTTTTTCTTTTTTTTTTTTTTTTTTTCATACTTTAGGAAATTTTTCGCGAAATGTATGTCAAAAAATACAATTTTTTCTGAGAATTTGATCGAATTTCCACGTAAGTACTGCGTGGCCCGATGATTTTTTTACTGATGCGGAAAAAAATTTAGCATTGTGTCGCATGCGTGGATGATGATGAAAAATTATTTCATGGTGCAAATGACATGAAAAGAAAGAACAATTTTTCTACTGTTCGAGCAACTTCGATCGAATACTTATAAATATTATAATTTTCGACGTCTTGGGAACTGTTACATCTTCTCAGTTATACAATAAATGATAATAACTTATTAATTCATCATATACTCCATCATATTAAGCAGTACAATAAATTGCGAACAAATTTATGGATTGATAGTAGAATGATGGCTTTTTTTTACAGATGATTGACTACACGGAGAAAAAAGATATCAGAATGTTTACTGCAAAAGCCACGGTAACGTTGTGGTCGACCAATACGAACTATAATTTTCATCCCAGCCTTATAGCAATTTTTTGTTGCTGTTAGTTTACCTCGGCCGTATTTTTCTACAAGACTCTACGGCAACATTTTAATACCTCAAGTTATATTTTGGTTTTGGATTAACATTTTATATTTTTTCTTCATCTATATTTAAAAAAAATATATTATTTGCACAATAATGTTTTAATGGGATCATTCATGTTTTTGATCTGAGGTTTCAAAAATGTCATGTTTTCCACTTGAAATTTTCAAAAAGTCATGTTCTTCGTCTAGGGCGTCGGCGTCGAGAAGACAATTACGTTTTAACTCATTGAGAAAAAAGATAACATCAAGAGTCGATACTGTGATGAAAGTATAGATTCTTAGATTATATAATAATTTATTTAATTTATGACATTATCATCGATATGCCATTGAATTTTTACGTCATCTTGACGTCATCTAGTTTCTCAGTCAGGGGAAAAATTGACGCAGCTTCACGATAAACTGCATAGTCAACGAAAACAAATTTTTTTGGCAGTACAAAAATTTCCTTCGAGCTATAAGGTATACGATATGAATTATCGCTAAAATTTTCTGGTCATAACTTAACCACTGCAATTACAGCAAAATGTTCGCAACTTTTTCTTCTCTACGTATCCAAAAACAATAAGAATCAATCGTCCGACTTCTAGTCCCACTTTGGCAGTTTTTAAAATTCCAGATCTTTATACCTCATAGTTAGTTAGATAGTTGTATTTCAGTAAAAGAAAAAATAGGATAAAGGATGTCCCCCGTGCCAGCGATGAAACTTTTATGCTCGAAATTGTCTGCCTAATCCAAGCGAAACTTAATTAGCTGGAGGACTCTACTATACCTGGACCGTTTGCGCGAGCTGACAGGATTTACGGAGCTCGCGAAACTACGCTGTACCATTAAGCTCACATCACGTAGTACGAGGTCGTTCGTTTCTCGTTTGAGCTTTTGCTCCGCGCAAATTCAAGATTACGAACAAGATACGGTTTTCCGGGTATACGAGGTACGAGGAACAATTCGAAGCAGTAAATGCCGGAGAGCTCGCGCTTTTTACTCTGTTTACCCGGATAAAGCAGCGAATTCCCATCACCCCCGTTTGATTCCATTATTCAACAAGCAGCGACCCCGTTTCAGGAGTTTCTAATTTTAAAAATAGCCTCGCAAGCACAGGTGTCCGATGACCGAAACATTAAAAAAACACCGCCACATCTACGAGCTCTAGTTGTCGGCTAAAAAAGGCTTGTGTTCTACATCGTACATTAACGATTAGCCCTACAGACCGAGGGGCTATTTACGCTTACGTGAGAGGTCAGAAGAAAACTAGATTTTTAAGGATTTTTGAATGATTTAAAAATGATTTCACATAGATTTTATTGGTTACATTAAAAAAAAATCATGTATTCAGTGAGGGTATTTCTCCATCTTACAGTTATTAAAGGGAGTTTATCCAGTAATAGAATTAACAATGAATATTGAACAATAGGTACACCCCCGCTGAAAGTTAGTGTTTTCCATACCAGTAATACATAATCTCATAATATTAAAATGCAGTAAAACGCGAACATTTAAATGGAGAAAATAGACATCTCAGACTGAAAGTAAACCATACCGCAGTTCATAATTAATGCGTTAATTAGCCACAGAGCGATGAGTATAGTTTACTTTTTGTGCTATAAGTAACATAATATACTATGAGTGAATAAAAAATCTCCTTGGATACAAATTTTTCCAGTGATGACAGAATATCTAATAATCCTTAATAACCTTACAAGGTTCTCTATAAGATATAGAATAAATTGATCGGCTGAGTTAAAACTATGGAAGGTTATGTTCAAGGTTATGTTTTTACACAAGTCTGAGGAGGACAGACGACATATCAAACAGTAGAACCTCCTGCATTGACTACAGCAATGGATAGAAGTTCCTCAATCTGATTTCAATATTAAGGAGGTTGACTACCTTAAGCAATTAACAGTCAGTTTCAAACAAAAATTTGTGCACAGCTTCAAAAGTGTGGAGAAAAAATTCATGCAAAAT
>JAPYYV010005312.1:0-54753 GCA_030522625.1 Copidosoma aretas | reverse complement strand
TTAAAAAGGCGTGGGTGTAACATATATGACTTTACTTCACTCATTAAACCCTTTCATTTGATACCCATATTAAAATGCTCTTTACAAAATAGATAGTCCGCCATTTTGTTGCAGCCGACATTTTGGATTCAAAATGGCATATGACATCGAAGCATATTAAACTTAAAGTATGTAATAATTTAAGAGCAATTAAAAAGAGAATATAAAAAATAAGACATAACAATTATCAAAATAACCAAAATAATGCATCATTTCTAATGTTCTGGCCGCCATTTTGCTGCCACCATCTTAAATTTTTCAAAATTATCTGAGATATTGAGCTTTACATCCTTAAAATCCTGAGCGATGATTTTGTGTTGTGTTTGGAAAAAATTATTGCCATTTCTGTAAGGAAAAAAGGTGATTTGGTGTTTTGGGGCGTTTTGGGGAATTTTTACTGCTTCCCCCCTGGGTCGTGCCACAACTCCGGACCAATTTTCCTTTAATTTACTGTCCAAACTCTTGAAAATAAAAAGAAATTCATCTAAATCGGCCCACGTGATCGGGAGTTATCTAATTTTGACAAAAATTTTCCCATTTCGTCCCACTGTGCGTCGTGGGTCGGAACTCCCGCGCCCCAAGGAGTCAGAATCAATTTCTTCCGATTAAGCTTCATTGTGAGAGCGGCCTGGCTGTGAAATTGTGAAATAAACTGCCCATGGAGGTGCGGAGCAACTACAAATCTCTTTGTTTCAAAAGGTATCTCTTGCCGCACATCAGCTCCAAAGATATTCGCCGTAAACCACCGACGGAAAGTCATGTGATATTGGAATGAGTGCAGTGAAATTAGTGATATTAGTCTAGATGCATTGCAATCAAAACTAAGTGACCTTTTCAGGCCTGGTTTTTATCTTATTTTATTTTTGTCTTTTCTTTTTCTTTTGTATTTTATTATCATTATTATATAATGACTGTAATTTTAAGTAATTATTAATTTACTAGATGCAGCTTGTGTGATGAAACTAGCTTATATGGAAGTGTGCCTGCGTGCTCACTAGTATTGCCTTTTATTAGGCCCTGTAAAAAGTTCTTTGGCTGTTATGGACCATGAGTCCTTAGCTACAGTAGGTCAATAAATCAAAATCAAATCGGTCTTTCCAGTGGCCTCATCGGCCTTGCTAGCCCGCCTAGACACGCCTCGCGAAGATCCGTTGCGACCAAGAACCCCCGTGACTCCTGGTTCGACCCCGAGCCCAATACCAGCGGGACATCTTGAGGCAGTTGGGAGAGACGGTTGAAAGAAGAAAGAAGTCACAACGGGGCGGGGCACCTAAGTAGAAGGAGGAGAAAGGCTATCGCTGTTGCAGCTCGACGACTACGAGTCCTTGCACATCCCGGCTTCAGGGAGCTCATCCCCTGGGGGCTGCAGGCGCCCGCGCCCCAGTACGCGCCTCTGCCAGCACCCCGCTCGAAACAAGGTGCAGTCTGCCTCTGAGTTCCCGGATTCCCGGCCCCTGGACTAGCAGCACTTCCCGGCCCGTTGTACTGCTGCCCGTGCAATCAGAGTCTAGTTGGAGCCAGCGTCCTGTACCCGCCGCATCGCACCCTCCTCCACCCGTGCCATCTCTGCAGTATCCACCGATGCCGGGCACCTCCATCTGCCCCTCCTTTTCTCAAGAGCATCGACATCAGGGGACCTACCAGCCCAACACTAGCTCGCCCCGGAGCCCATAGAATTATAATTTACTAGAATTAGAATTGGTTTTATACTGGATAGGGACTCACGGTCCATAATAGCCATACACAATAAACATATAGACTGCGATGACCGAGGAAATCAGCGTCCGGGACCGTTGCCGTGAACCGAGACGCCCCCGACCACGCATCGTGCGCCCCCCTTGCTGCCGTTCCAATGCAGGTTAGTCCCCCGTCCCTTCTCCCACGCCACCTCTTCCAATTGGGACGAAGAAGACCCTCGAAAACTCAACCCGTACCCCAGTTACGCTTAACCTTCGGCCCCGGTGATGAACCTTGGCTGGGGAATCGTCCGAGAATGAAGCCAGGCGTGCGCGACGCAAGACAGGCTTACTCGGGAGCTGTAAGACCTTCGCACGAGAACCGACCGGAGACCGGGTTGCGTTGGACCGCAGAGCAGCTTTACGAGCCCCTGACTGTTGAGGTCGGTGGCGTCATGTTTGGCGGGGTAAGGTGCATCACCAGCGACCCCCGAGTAGACCGACCCCCACATACCTGTTTTAAGTGTTGGTCTCGCGATCACCTGTCATGCTGTTGCCCGGCTCGCAGCCAACGAGAGGACTCGGGAAAAGCGCGATTCCGAACAGCGGTCTTCCCGCGAGAATGCCGCTCCTAGGCCGCACGCGTCCGAACTCAACCCCCTGAGTCCCCAGCGTCGGAGAGAGTGGGCCGAGGAGAGGAGAAACCGCGGCGACAACGGATCCCGGTTCCACCGGCGCGTCGCAGAGGCTGGCCCACCCTCTCCTCCCCGGAATCTTGGAGCGATCAGGCGCAAAAGATCCCACGAGCGACGTGAGCACCCCTACCATCGTGACTAAGCCCGCTACCCGGAAGAGAGACCCCGAGAACAAGGGCAGGCCGCTGAAGACACGGATCAAATCGGGCAGAGCGACTTTGTGCGTATCATTGGTGACATGCGCAGCCTTCCCAGCGTGGCGCGGACCACGGCACTGCGTCTGATGCTCTTGAAGGAAGAAGAAAGTAGGAGACGAGAGGAAAGGGGAAATTGTGACGAAGTAACTTTTTTTTTTTCCCACCGAGTGCGCCAAAATCTGTCTCGAGCCGAAATTGAGTATCATCGCGCTCTAATCATGCCACGTGTCTGTGTTATCGTCTGTTTCATGTGTATGGGAACGACGGAGAGCATTGGAGCTGGCAAGGACGCGAACAATGAGAGAGAGAGAGAGCCCAAAGGAAACACTATGGTGTACGGAGGAAAGAATGGGAACTAGAGACTGTAGTGAAATTTATAGGCGTTAAGTGAAGTGAAAAGAGTAGAGTCGTTGAAATGTTATTGTCACACGTTGAACTTGTTCCTACTGTACTGTGATTATGATTCGAAGGATTTTGTACATTAAAGCGCTAGGTGAAAGGCCGAGAGTGTACGTGTGTGTGTGCGCGTTCGTGCCGAGTCGTTGGTGCGAGCGGGGAGTAGGAGAGAGAGGGGGAAATGAGAGGCCGAATCCCGCTGCCGGACGCCCGCGGGTGCCAGTATACTGCTAGCATTCGAGCACTCTTACGGTTCGCATGCTTTCTTGGGCTTAAATTACGCCACTAAATTTAACTGCGCCATCATTCTCGTCCACGACCGGCTGCTGCTGATCTAGACGCCCAGACTCCTGCTGCCGATCCAGCCGTCATGCCAGCCCAGCTGCCCCAGCAGACTGATATTTGCCTCGTTACATCTCTCATCTACTGCATGCCTCAGATAATGGCTTAGAATCTTGTTTTTTGCATGTTAGTCATGAAATTATTGTAGATGAAACAAGAGAAGAAGAGGACTTTTAAACCTTTTACTACCTGCACTATAAAAGCATTCAATTTTTGTGTTGAGTCCATAAAAAGTGATGACACACTATTATACAGGTTTAGAAACGTATAAAAAGTTTTACTTTGTTTTTTAAACGCTTGGTAATGCTGTGAACGGACTTTTATATTAACGGTCCAGGATCATCAAATATGGGGAGTGAAAATCAGTTTCTACTAGCTTTATTGATTCTTCGTCAAAACAGAACATACTACGAAGTAAGTATATTTTTTAATGTCCCTATAAAGCAGGTGACAAATGTTTTTCTTACGTGAATTAGATTTTTACATCAACAATGGTCAGAAATTCCACAGTAGCCATCGCGAGATCTGGTGAGATTTTTTACTTTAAGAGATTTTTTAGATAAATTTCTAGGTACTAGAGGTATCTTAGATGGAAATAAGATACCTATAGATAAACCCAAAACACAAAAATGTCCTTTTTCCACTTATAATAATAAACCTACCGTAAAAACAGTTATTTGTGCTTAACCCAGTGGATTCGTGACAAGTATAACTCCAGCGTATGGAGGGTCAACTAGCGATAGACAGATTATTGAAAGAAGCGAAATTATGCGCTTGTGCGACCCGGGAGATAAATTGATGGCCGACAAAGGCTTTGATATACAAGACTTGTTAGCCCCATATGGCATCGTATTAGATATTCCTAATTTTTTTAAAAAGAAAAATTAACCGTCAACTCACATAATCACTCAAGACTAAAAAATTGCAAGTAAACGAGTGCACATTCAACGCATGATTGTATTGGCAAGAACATACAAAATATAAGAGGGACCACTGAGTAATTGCCAAACTCTACTATCAGATGAGATGATATTCGTTTTCTTTATGTTATGCAATTTTTGAAGACCAATAAGCAGTAAAAATGCTTAAGAGCAAATAGTGTTATTTATTTTTTGATTAAACACTTTTTTACAATCTAGTCATATTTTTCATATTATTTGTACCGTTGTATTACTTTTTTAAATGTATGACTAAAAAAAGAATAAATTTTTTTTCATTTCAAATCTCCCGACAGTTTTATAAATTTGTATATACAAACTTTTCCATGATTGCATCTTTGTAGTAATTAACAAAAAAAAAATTTCAACTTATTAACCATTTGCGGTATGAACTGCCTACTTTTTCCAACTTTCAAAAACAGAATGTTTCTTATAGTGTAAATCACAAAGCAGCAGATTTACTTATCAGCACATGTAGCATTTGACCTAGAACACGGTAGTAGTCGGAATAATCTTCTTTCAATTTATACACTCCTTCTTTGTAACATCAATAAAAGTAATTAATTTTTTTGAGGTCATAATATTTGATCTCTTGCAGTAAAAAGAGATTCAACTTGTAAACAAATTGTATCATTAATAATACCATCAGGACTTGCAGCTAAATATGGATATTGCAAAGAAATAAATATTCCACACTCTTGGATCTTTTTATTCATGACCCTTTCAAAACTTTTGATGGCATAGAATTTATACTTTTTGCCATGCTTGATTGCTGAAACTTGTGACAGGTCTTTAAGATTGACTAATTTTTTCGCCAAGAGTTCAGGGTTGCATGTGTTACAAATCGCACCAAAAGTAGAACTGTTCAGTCTCAACTTTCATTCTTCAAACCAACGTTTGTTGTTTGACTGTCCCCTGGTGCTTACTTCAATTTCAGACACCTGGTTTTGCGTCATAGCTGACAAATTCATATCATCGAAAAACCTCTCCTCCATGTGTTGTGATGGATAATCATGATTATATACAGAGTAAAGATTGGCAGCTTGGAATAACTGCATTGCAGGAAAAGTTTGCAAGATTAATGCAGTAAGGTTGATACACTGATTTCTAAAATAAATTGGATACTTCCCTTTTTTTCAAAATTTCTGTGGCCTTTGATCAAAATATTTTAATTTTTCTTTTCAAATTCTTTGTTTTATTAATTTCCAAATTGTTTACCTTGATAGGTGAATCTAGGTGTTTTATAGCCTAGCTATATGTTTGTAATGTTTTTGTGCAAGTTTTCTTCGAATTTATGCATTTATACATCAAAAAGACTTTGATAGCTTCAAAAACCACAAATACATGTTTATAATGGGCTGTTGGTCCCGTACCCGCAGCCCACTAACATTAAGTCTCGGAGATCATATTGAGAGGTGCAATTTTTATGTTTACATTATGAACAATAGCTTTTCTAAACTGAGAAGAAACTCTTGCCCGCAAAAATATTACATTCTCTTGACTTACAGCGCTTCTGAGACTCAGAAAGAAATTATCTTTGTACATTTTTTCTCCCTTGTTGTTATAAATCTTGACTCATATTAATTTGAAGTATTGAACAAAAAACCTTTTTGACAGTAATTGAGGATGCGATGCATTTAAGTCTCTGGAGTTTTTAGGATCGGGTCTAACTAATGTATATTTTTCTTAGTTTTCAGGTGTAGCCTTGATACATATTTCATCATAATCAATGAGCCTACATAATATTTACAATGATGAACCATCATCTTCCATAAATATTACATACACAGCGAACCTTTGCACTAAATCGGCCTTTTTTTAAGTTCCTTTGGCATTTCTTCTTCTCAACTCCAGAATCAATTGTTTTTTTGTCCATTTTCCATAGTTTTTATTATTAAACTTATCCATTGTGTTAAAAAAAAATTGCGTACCATGAAAAAAGTACAGAAAAGCTCACACGCATTGAATATTTAACATCATGTATGTACACAAATGACTGACACCTCATCTAATAAGTAGGTTATATATACATGTGCCAACTCTAGTTATATATAAGCAGAATAATAACTATGTTTTTATTCTACTTACTTTTGTAGATTTCAGTCTTCAGTCGTACTGTTTATTGGTACTGTAAAAAATTGAGAAATTGACTGAAATTTGAGTATTGGCGCTTTTTACTCCTAAGCCCTTACGAGCGCCGCCACACAGCAGAATATTCCTCTTTTCACTACCGACTGGCGAGTGCATACTACCTAGAGACATTACATAAATATACCAAGCACGCAGGTAAAGGACTGCCTGCTGCAGCTGAATTACATACTGCGAGAGACACTTTTAGTAATTAAATGATCTACTAATAGACAGTGTAAGCGGGCAAGTCTATTTAGTTATTTGATTGTAGGTGTTTAAGTTATATTTTATTTTTATTTGGTATTAAGCTCGAGCGTACGGGTCTCCCATTATCTGTTTCATAAGTTGTATTACTTACGTTTTAGTGTTGTGCCTCTATATATTTGCCAAATAAGGCGTGCGGGCAAAACAGAAAATCCCAAGGTGCTGTGAAGGAGCGGCTTCAGCTGCAATCAGTTGTTTTCGGCAATGTTCGACAATGTTGGAGGGCTTTGGTGAAAGGATTCGTCTGTTTTCGGGAGACTTCGGCGATAATGTGTCTTTTGGGTGATGTCAGCCATCTTCGGCTATGGTTAAAATGCCGGGCGGGGGGCAGCGGGGGAAGGGGGCAAATATATAAGACTCAAATAAATTCTAAGTCCTGTGGGGGGGGGGCTATGATAAAAATAAGGGTGAGTAGTGGGGGGGCAAAACAATATTATTTAACGGAAAAAACTACATATTTTTACCTTATAATGTCGGGGGGTGTGGGGGGTATGAGGGCAGCTGTCAGGGGACTAAGGGGGGGGGGGGCGAACTGAGAAAGGTTGGCGTAGCCTTTTTATACCTTTAAAAAAATGAGCAGTTGGAAATTTCTATATTAATCATTTACAAAATTTAAAATAAGGTTTTTGCGGTTTACTTATGCTATCCTTGGAGGAGGACGCGAGTATTGAGTAGTGTGGCAAGAGGTCGGGTTCTATTTCTGACCTGTTTTGCGTAGTTCACGACCTAGGAACAGTGCTTGGGTGGCTGGTGGTAACATTTTTTTGAAATACTGACCATGTTTCGCATACAATCTCCATTTATACAATCAGCTCAACCATTCCTAATAACTTACTTAATGTAAAATTATGCTTTAAATCTCTATTCTAATTAACGAATGATAGTCATAGGAAGTATATATATTTTTTTAGTTTTTTAAAATAATTTTTGTATCCGATACACAATAAACTCATATTTACAATAATTTAGACATTGTAATTACATACCTTATTTAAAATTTAATTATATAATTATCTCATATCCAATGTAAAATTCAGATCAAAATTTGGAGTTGTACTGAAAAATTAAAATTTGTCGAAACATGAGTAAAAAAAACTATAATTGTCAGTATGATATAGTTGATTACAACGATATCAGAATAGAAGATAGAATCAAAGAAAATCGAACATTTAGACAAAAAATTATTTTGAGAGATAAGATTTATTATTCTTTGAATAATTACAAGACATAACTTACAGAATGGTTAGAGTTAAATAAAATAGATAACCTATCCAAAAATAAAAAATATTATTAAATAAAAATAAGGCTTGTACTTATTTAAAAGATTTAAAAGCAAATGAAAGTAAACTATACAAAACTTACAAAGAAACTGCCATAAGTATCAGTCTAATAGAACATGATTGACAAATTTGGAATATTTTCGAAGAAGCTAGCATTGTTAAGTTATCAAATAGTGCCGTGGCAAAATTTGCTACTAAAATTTTCTGCTACGCCACATTCGACCCCTGACTATTTATTGTGTTGTAACTATATGGCAAAATGTTTTCTGCATCTGTCCATATAGGAATTCTGTGAGCCGTGACGATGAAGGCAGCAAAGAGGGACGAGCTAGATAATAGAGAATATAGGTCTATGGGAAGAGAGAGAGAGAAAATGAAGAAGAATAGGAGAGTAACTTTAAATGTGAGTGCTGTAGCGACAGTACGTTGGTATAAGAGGAAGATGTACATATGTGTGTGCGCCGCGGCATAACGCAACTCAAGCGGGCGACGCGTACGGGGCGCGCCATGTTGCACGAGAGAAGAGTGCAGTAGTTTGTTTGTAGCTGTTGACGCGCACGCAAGAGACAGAATAGCGTCAATGACCTTGTCATACAAAAGAGTACTTTAATTGCAGGACTATTAAAGCATTGTGCTGCATGGAAGACATTCCACGCCCCTCGCAGGACTCAGAGTAACTTGCGATGAGCCAGCTTTGGCATTCTTAAGGCAGCAGTTTCGGAAATACTTAAAGGAGACAAGTAACTGGGACAAGAAGCCTATGCAGACGAGGAACAAAAGTCTAAGGGGAATCAGACGTGTGGACCCCACCAATACTAGGGATCTCACGTATGCACTAAGGGATAATCCTAAGCTGATACAAGGAAGGGGAAAGAAAATGACTGACTAAAGATGGCGCCCTCCCCCTTCGACTTGAACGAACAATGACTGGGAAGGCAATCCAGCAACCACCCACATAAAAGGTGAGCTGCCGTCATAGACAGCAGAGCATACTGGCAGAAATAGGACTGACTTTAAAACCGCTAAAAGCTGGCGGGAAGATGACGGCGAGACTGTGGAAAGTTGTGGCAAGGAAAATTGGGGACCTCGGTTTAGCGCGGCTGATCCACCTCGTGACAGCCAGCGATCGTCTTTCAGGGAGACAGTACTTTGGCTATAACCTTTCGTTTCGTCCGGAGCAAAGCAAGAAAAATCAACAGTTTGGAGTGAGTCCGGAATACAGAGAAAACCAACGGGAAAATGAGGTTTCCGACAGTGATGAGACTCAGCATCTCAATAGTCCTCTAGCAGATCGTATACTAGGAAAAGGTCAAGTGGTTCCCCCAAAGGGATGTGATGGTGCATCAAAGAAGCTGTGGAATCAAGGTACTAGGACACCTCACACAAACACCATACGGATCCCGAGGAGGCCGACACAACTGAAATACCGTGGTGACCTGAGATCCCAGAACAAAGGGGGTCGAGTGGAAAGGGATAAAGAAATCGATTGAAGGCCGGCTAAAACGCCGAACAGAGGAGAAAGCATCTCTTCTCGGAAAGTGAGCCAGAGGTGCAAGAAAGGTCGTGGCCTTAATACACACGAAGACACGAAAAGGATCGAGAAGGACGGGACAAAAAGAGGTATCCTGAAGAAGATGCTCGTGAGGTTCCAGAGAGTCAACAGTTGAAGACTGGAGGGAACGGGAGTGAGAGTAGAAAGCACACGCATGAGACGGAGCCCAAGACTAACGTTATCTCGGCAGTTAAACAGTTACGGAACTGGGTTTTCAAATTCTCAGGAGTAAAGGGCAGTGATCCAGCATCGTTCTTGAATAATCTTAATGATTTTAAGGACAGCTCGGATTTAAGAGAAAATCATATAATTGGAACGTTACCTAGTGTCTTTACAGAACATAGGACGCGTTGGTTCAGAGTTAAGCGTGGTGAACCAACGTCGTGGAAAGAGTTTGAGAGGTCTTTCGCGTCTCAGTTCGGAGAACAGTTCGAAGAGGAGGACTTAAGACAAGATTTGTACAATAGGACTCAAGGGAGAAAGGAGATGGTAGGTATTTTATTGGCCAACTTCCAGTACATACTGTCTCAGTTTAGGAATCCTCCGTCTCAGAAAGAGCAGATCGATCAGGAAACAGAAGGCAGGAGGAAGTAATGTAGTTTGGAAAAGCACAAACACAGAGGCCCCTAATCAGGGAAATGTGTTAGCGAGTTTGATGCAAGACCGGGCTTTCGTAGGAGCGAGTTTCAAATGTCAAACTGTGGGACACTGTTCAGCCGAACGCCCAGACACCCTGTGCTACACCTGCGGACAAAAGGGTCTAATAGTGCCCGAATGTTTCATCGAGCCCGAAGCTGTCAGCCTCACTTGCGTGTCCTGTAAAATGACCGGAGTGACAATCCTCAATTGCCCAAGGTGCGAGCATATTCGGACAACCTTTGGAAGCCGAGCGGAACGTGACGTTGTCCTAGACGGTGATTTCCCTGTATATGGGGGGTAGGTGTTTGAGTAATGTTTGTGTTCTGTTGTTTATGTTATGCGCTTTTTCCTTTAAGGAGCAAAGAGGTAGTCTTTTTCTGCCGATCTTCGTTTCTCCTGAGGACTAGTTGCGCTGCGTTTTTAGTGTATACATTTTTTCCTTGTTTATGTACGCGCTCTTCCCTCTTTTATAACGTTTGTGCCGTATGGAAAAATTAATTTCTGTACTAAGGTTACATTATATTTTTTTTGTACGGTTCTATTTTATTCTCATATTTTTTTTTGTTACATTTTCCCATATCGTGGGTTTGGTATCATATTCGCGAGGTTATTTGTACATAATAAGTATTTTATATCAAAATACATTACGGTATATTTCACTAGACATATTTTCTTATATCTATACGCTCAATCTTAAGTGAACAACAATTACAATTTGGTTAGTAGTATATATAAAATCTAAATTTATGAATATAAGTAAACATTAAAGAATTAAATTTCTTAAGAATAGTCCAGCAGTATATTTGTTCTTTTTTAAATAATGTGTGTAATAAAATGTACATGGTAAATATGTGTATCAAGTTATGCAATGTATATATATTTTAATTATTTCCAATCACTGAGTGCGATCTACATTACTAGGTTTTTTTGTTAGTATTTTTGAGCAATTATAGGTTTTAATGTAAGAATGTTAGTTATTTAATTATTATTTTAAATAATATGTTTAATATTATTATTGTTGTTATCCTATCCAAGGATGTCGTTGTTAGGCTGTACTTTTTTCAAAAATTGAGTAACTTGTTCATATTTTGTCGTTTTCAAGCTGTTGGCTTCTGTTCGATGCCGTGTACTTCTGAATTTGATTGCTGGCCTATTTTGCAGGCGTTAGAAGCCCCTGCATCTGGATAACGATAGGTTCTCTTCTGGCTTCTTTTTGTTGTATTACTACCTGTCTGATAGCTTAGCTGTTATCCGGGGCCGCTCTGCTGGTCTTCAAGCGTCTTCTACCTGTAATTATTCTATAACAGATTCATAACGGGGCCTTCTATGGTAAAAGGCACTTCTATACAAAATACCCGCCTATGGTTAGTATAATGCTCGCGATTGTAGTATATATTTGCCATTTATTGTTTCTTACTAACTCATGGACTTCTTGTTCTTCCTATAATTTCTTTACTTTTTCTTGATTTTGTCTAGGGTTGTACCGTCTTGTAGTATATCAGTGTCTGTGTGGCCTTGCTTATTTTACAAATCTGAGTGAATGTCTTTTAATAGGGATTCTGGTATCTCAGTTATATTTCTGTTGGCCATTTCTAGCATTCTCAGTACACTTTCTACGTCTAGTTTCGCTTCGGTGAACGTCATTATTGTATTCTCTTGTTCTATCTGTAGTGGTGATTCGAAGTGAGTTTTTGCTATAATCACCGAACTTCCGCTCTGTAATTTTATGATTCCCTAGCCTTTTAGGGTAAATGATCTCAACTTGGCCTTTCGGCATAGTATGTATGTTGCATACTGTCCAGTAGCTGTAAAGATTCATTGGTTCAGGGCATGCAAACGTTTCCAATAGGTGTTAGATAGCTTGGATAACTTTATTTGATATGTGCTTAGTTCGGGAATATTTTGCCCCCGTAATAATTTAATTTTACAGTTTTCGTGGTCTTTTATTTTTCTTACAGGTTCGTTATGAGCACATATAAATATGATTTCAAGTGCCTCGTATTTCTGTATTCATGATTGGGATACAGGCATATATTTACCGTAGCTCTTGTTAATTGCTATATGTTGTTGATCTGAAAAAACGTATGCGAAAACGTTTGTTAAGTCAATAACTCTCTGTTCTGTTAGTAGAGGTAATGTTTTATATAATTCGATGCGTTTTTTATCAAGAATGGGCATTGCAATGTGGAATATCAATCAATTACTCATGTACATCATTGTGATGGTTGACAAGCCTAAAATTTCTAGGGTGCTTGCGTCATCTTTTCGTCCTGGCACTGTTGATTCGGGCCTTGTCTGTTCTGCTACAGTCACTTAATTGTGAAAGATGGGTCGTGTAAGGAATCGTAGGTCTATTGTGTGCCTTTCGATGCAAATAGGACTACGTCTGTTGGCATGCATGTATCTGCTTGATATAGATGTGCGCTTTCTGCCAGCATTTCTATTGCTAGAGCACCTAGAGGTAAACTCTCGGTATAATAGATCCTCACCTAGTCTGACTTTTTGTATTTTCTCTTCCATTCTTTCTTCATTTCTCTTTATAGATTATAATTGATTTGTCATAATTTCCGTCTGGTTTGCCAGCAGCATAGCTGGTGTGTATGTGTTATTAGAATTTGACCCGATAAGATTCTTTATAGTTTTTCCGTCTTCCTTGTCAAGAATGCCAAATAGGAATCTTTTGGTTTTGCCGACGATTGGTATTAGGCTTCCTGTTTGTCTTTTGCGTTTTTTTGTGACGTGTCTCCGGCCAATAATTCTATGACTCAATTCGCTTGCTCTTCCGTTGATAAGAAATTTTTGCAATTTTTGGCTATTTACTGACGCAATAGTTTCCTGTCCTCAACTTTCTGAGGGCTTTCGAAGATAAAGACAATTTTCTTTGGCCTGCATTTCTCGTAAAGCTACTTGCTTAAATGTATGAGCTTGGAGCCCCGTGTAAAATAGCGGGTTAAGTCAACTGTTTGGATTACTTTCCATGTGGTGCTGGTTGTAGCTAACGTAGTAACTTTTTCTGCTAATAATCCCGCGTTTTTTTTTATTTGCCTTATGGATCAGGAAGTGTTTTCTAAGGTCGTGGCTTGGCCCCTGCAATAAGGCATCACTTATCATTTTTTGTTCTTGTTGTGCTCATCATCGTAATATAGTATTTTTGAATAATTTACATTTATGTGTTCTGGAAGCTTGTTTTTTTGTATATTCTTTCTTGTGCGTCCATTCTTTTTTTTTTGTATGTCTGGGTCATGGTCGTGTCTCTTTTTAACTGGTATATCTCCATCCTGTCTTTTTGTTGTTTTGGTAAGGATGCATGTAATGTGAGTCGTCTTGAATTGTTGCATACCCTTTCTTTTCGTAAGACGTGCTTCTCTTCAGTGAACTCTTTGATCTCTTTCTTCGATGATCGGATACATGGTGTAGGGGGAGGGGGGTTTGAGAGCTTACGATATTATTTCTGGTCTTTATTGGTTACAATATTTTACGTCGGTTTCCCATGTGGTCGTTTATGTTTCCGTTGGACTAATGTATAACGATTTAGTTCCGCATTCGGAAAATATTTTTATTCTTTCATTTGTTATTCGGGTACCCGTCCCGATAGCTTGCGATCGTGCAGATTTTTGAAATAGTTATTTGTTGGGTATTTATTTATTCATCGTCTATGTGGATTGTTGGGACTTTTTTTTCTTTAGTCGTGCCTTACTTGTCTTAATACCTCTCGCCTGTTTATTTTAATTATCATATAATGTTTTTTTTTCTGCGCTGAATAACAGGTGTGGTTCTTTCTTCACAATTTCGGAGTATTTTGCCTTCTTTTCGCTAATACTGCAGGACATTTTTTATTTACCGTGTTAGTTGAGTTAGGGTGGGTTTTAATATTTTTTAATTTGACAAAATGGGGTGCAAATTATCTGCTGGCTTTTGCCAAACTCGAGAATATTTCTACGTGGTATTTATTGTGCTGTTTGTGCTCGTTATTATATATTTTTTTCTCTCCCCTGCTTAAATAAGAATAGGAGTTTGGAAGGGGTCTTATTGCTGCAGGTTTTCTGGATTTCCCTTTTCGCTCTCTCCACATTTCTTTGTAGGTTTTTGTCGTGGTGAAGGGATTTTTCTTTCATACAAGTACATTTTTCGTCGCGTTCATTGTCAAGTGTCTCCTGGTGTTCGCGAAGCTTAGCTTTGATTGCTGGCCTGCGAGCCCCAAGTTTTATGTGCCAAGTGGTAGGTGTTACGGGATCTTTCATGGTCCCATCCTGAAGGAAGAGGTAGCTTGTCAGCTATGTCATCGTGTGAGCATAGATGTTGCGTAGCCAGTGTTCCGTGGCATGATTTGTGTGTTGTGCCGGGTTTTTAATTTTTTATTTTAGTGGATTTGTTTTGTCAGCCATCCATTCGGTTGTATTTTGTGGTCTGCAGGTGTCTTGGTATCAGCGTGTTGATCAGATCCTGGCAGTTTATGGGGGCTAAAGCTTTAGCATCTATCAGCAGCTGCACTCCTAGACCGGTAGGTTCCTTTTTTTCTGTGTATCCTTTTTTTATCCTATTATTATTATTTCTTTTTCACAGCTGGGGATGCGCTTAGTGATCGATCACTATGCGCTTTCCGACCTAATCACACTTATAGAGTCGCGCGAGTAGATGTTACAAACGCCTACGCTACTGGTCCGCTGTTACGCGTATTGGGGTGGTGTCTGTATGTATGACGTATTTTACCCAGGCGAGAAGCTGTTCCGGAGGATTTTCCACCACAAGACTGCTGACTGGCTGTTGGCTGTCGGCGGTAATGCGGTGCAAAGATGCTGCCTTGTCCTAGAAGCTGGTGCATTCTATGGTGTAAGCCTCGGTTCTGGGTATCACGGTACCTTTTTGGTGCTGATAGCCGAGGTTCCGCTCGTTGCCCCTAGTGATTACCCATTGGAGCAACTGCCAGTCAGTTTTATTTTTCCTCTATCTATACATAAATACATTTTTTTTTGTTCAACGTGTTTTAGCACGTACTCGCATGTATTCTGAACGTACTATCGCGCCCGAGCCTGCCTGGGCTCGCTTTAACACCTTAGGTCTACCTTTAGCTTATGGCTGAGGAGGCTAGACTTTGGGTGGGGGAGAGAAGGTCAGTCTCCCGCCCTAAATAGGTGTTTTTCTTCGAAAATTCCCTTCTCTTTTTGAAATAGATGGAAAAAAATAATTTTAACTATATTTACTTTTTTATTCTTCACATCTTATTTGCCCCACTTCACAGCTGCTTGTAGGTAAGAGAAGCAGACTATGACTTAAAATTACGCTATTTTTTTTTAATAATTGCATCAGCGCACTGTTATACTTAGATTAAGCCACACCCGTGATTCTTTAGCTCTAACGTAATGCATACATATGGGCGCGTCCAGCGAGAACGGGCCACCTCGCGTGCGCGGCGCATCTTTTGTCCGAACACTCTGCGTTGAACTCGCTAGTACTGGCTGGGAAAAAGCTAGAAAATAATTAACAAAAGTAAATAGATAGATCTTAATCTGCTCTCTCTCATGGTGCCCTTATTTTTGCCCAAAACCTTTTTTTAATGGTGAAAAATGAGTTAGAAGTTTGAGATGCTTCTATAAAACTCGCCAAGGTTTTGAAAAATTAAATTTACACTTTTCGAAAGAGCAACACTTGAACTACATCTTCACTAATTTTTCGAGTGGGATAGTAAGAAATGCGTAAATGGTAAGAAAAAAAGATGTTGGCATTGGGTCAGCCACGCTTGACACACAACTATATAGTTGTAGTACAAACGGTAGACTCACTGATAACTACGAAGCACCACACAGCGGTGCTAGCGGTAACTGCATGCGCCACGCATCTGATCCCATGCCAACGTCTTTATTTACTTGTCATTCACGCATTTCTTACTATCCCACTCTGAAAATTGGTGGAAATGTAGTTCAAGTGTTGCTCTATCGAAAAAGGCAAATTTTTTTTCCAAGACCATGGCGAATTTTACAGAAGTGTCTCGAACTTCCAACTCATTTTTCTCTATAAATAAAGGGTTTTGGGCAAAAAATAAGGGCACCATTAGAGATAGCAGATCGAAATCTGTCGATGTACATTTGTAAATTTTTTTTTAGCTTTTTCCCAGCCAGTACGGGCAAGTTGAACACAGAGTGCTCGGACGAAAAATGCACCGCGCGCGCGAGGTGGCCCGTTCTCGCTGGACGCGCCCATATATGTATATTGTTTATTCCTAATCATATATTTCTGCCAGGGGAATGGTAGGTAGAAGTTTTATAAATTAATTTCCAACGCATTAAGAATTTATATGTTTTTCTTTATTTTCTCGTATTCCGTCCGCGGCTGCGAGCAATTTAATTTTTGTATTATGTGAGTTTTTCCAATCTGGACTAAACTTTATTCTGCTCATTCCGTCAATTGTTGTTTCGTTTTATCCGTTGTTCTAAATTTATCATTTCCTACGTACTAAAAAAATTTTGTTTTTTTTTCCTCACTTATTTACTTATTATGTTCATTTAATATCGAGTATGCTAATTGTATATTTATATTTTTTCTGTCGCGTGTCGGGGGGCCGCGAAAAATGAAAAATTTTTAAGGGCTTTTTTCTGGGTTTTTTTTGGGCTATTTATCGTAAATAATACGGTTAAAGCTATGTATGGTCTTATTTGGTATTGGCGCTTTAAGTATACCGGTTTCCTTTATTTTATCTACATGTGTATTTCTAAGTTCTTCGCCTCTCTGTAGCTTTACGTTAGGGGTTTTATAATCGATTCCCACGATCTCATAGGATCCCTCATATTGTGCGTCGTATTTGCCTTTCGACAAATACGAACTCTCCTTCCATAAAAACTTAGTATTGAGTTGCCTGTCATAATAGTATTTTGAACACAATTTAGCTTGTACCTGTTTCATGGCTGCTATAGTGTGCATTTCCGTTCGAGACTTAGCAATTGTTCTATTTTAGCAGCTCAGTACTTGTCATACGTCAATGGCCTCGGTATTAGGGACGCTATCCGTTATTTAGCAAAATGATAAATTTTCCAAATATTTGATTAGGTGATCCGTAACTCTTTTCACTTTTTGAAGGGGTGGTGAGTCCTCATTTTTCTTTGGTACGCATGGTGGTAGTTCCTGAGGAAGTCTTGTTCTGTATACTCTGTATTTCACTAGAGCGCTTGAACTAAATATGTCATTTCTGACGCCACTTTCTGTTTCGCTTTCCGATCCTACAAGTGCCTTATTGAGGTCATTACTTTGCTCTCAGATGCTTCCTGGCGATGTATCGGACGAGCCCTGTGAGCTGTGTGATGATGGAGGCTCTAGCGGCGGTGTAGGTTCAGGAGCAGGTAACCTGCGTTTCTCATGTGTTTTCTCCCCAATGTAGCTTCCTCCGCTATCTTTCTCATTCTTCTCAACCTCGTCAATTTTCTCATTGTCCAAATTTCGTCCTAATACTTTACATCTTGACGGGTGCTTCTCTGGCTCCGCCTCTGAGCTTCCAATGTAGTCAGGCCTCTTTAATTGATTATAGTTTTCCTTTATTATGGCTTGGTAATGCTAATTTTATAAATATATACGTATAAATTTTCTGCTCTTATTTCGTATAAAATGCTGATAAACAATCTTATCCGGAGTCGCTTGAAAATTAATGCATATATTTTTATTATACTCTAAGGCATATATGAAAGCGCATTCTTCGTCTATCTTCTGTTTACCATGGGTTGCTTCTTTCATTTATCCATTTGGATTAACAGAGGGTGCTTTTTAGTTTGTCACTGAGAGTGTCAAACAATAAAGAAGGAATAAATTATAGAAAGGCCACTTCTGTCGTGAGGGACGTCTGTTAGCAAAATTTTTCGCGTGGTTCTGCGCAGTAAATCCCGCATCTTAAAATCTCTAAATCCCTCTAATTCCATTTATTCTGCGGTATGTCTTTTCCTATTTGTTCGTGATATTTTATTGGTTCTGTTTGTGGGGTATTATTATAAGCATTTAGGGCTACTTCGCTACCTAACTCGGTCCCTTTCTTTGACTGATTAGTTGACTGTAAGGTATTGACTGTATTCTCTAAATGTTTGGTTATTTGCCGATCTGTAGTACTATCAGTTTCCCACGCATCGATTCCAACCTCTACCATTCCCTTAAAATCTTGGCGTTTGATGTCCAAACCTTTATTTGACAATTAAGAATTAAAGCATCGGGTAATGAGTCAATTTTTTCGTTCAGATCCAAGCCTTTTTTTAGGCGTTCTCGTGTCCGTACATCTTGTGATATATTCTGTGCGTCCTTTTGTTCTTTGTATGTTCTCGTGTTGAGCGGTTGGCTCCATGCGCGTCGATTCGTCTGTAATAGATCTGGTTCGGCTGCGCTTGTACACGACATATCCGATTGCTGTTTTGCTTCGCTTGAAGTTTTGTCTGTATTTTGCGCATATGGTGTTCTCTCTTTAAGTTTTGCTTTCCCCTTTATCTCGTTCGGGTCGCTTACCCTTCGACATATTTTCTAACGGGTCCTGCTTTTCTTTTGCTCACCTCCTTTTTCCTCTGCTTCTGCCACTTAGTTTGCCTTTACTAGCTGCCATCCCCAGTGCGTAGAGTCCTTGATGGGTTAGTTCTTAGTGTGCTAGCTTCCTAGCTTTGAGAGACTTGGATTGTGGGTTTCTGCTGGCAGCGTGCAGTCTTTACAATTCCTGTCGTGGGAGTCAGCAGCTTATCGACTGAGCCGACGGATCACCGGTGGGGCGCGGCGCGGGGGGCGGCGGGGGCGGGGGGGGGGCAACAACTAGGCCAGTTCATCCAGAGAAGTCGCTATCATCCCTGCAACTATCGGTGCGGCTGGGCTGAATATCTACTAGTGAAATTCACTCTTCGCTTATAAGTCTAATGCCTAACAAGGATGTGTTTTACCATCTCTCCTGTCGTCCCTAAGACTGTTTTAACACCGTAGTATTCTGAGTTTCACCTTGATGCGTATAGTACCGTTCAGGTTCCTACCTTATTCTCTTGGTCAGTCATCGAACTTTGCCATCACTTTTTCATCTTTCCACTATCTCTCCGCTTCTATCTCTTGCTTTTTGTTTCAACACCTGTTTCAGAGTAATAGCGGGCTTGCTTTTTCTTGAGAAGATGGTTTTAGCCGATAGGTGCCCATCATCATTAGCATCACGTGTTGTAATTTGCACTATAAGCCAGGGTAAATCCGACACAACCTCCTGCAGCAGTTTCGTCTACGCAGAAGTAGCTTTGCGTAGTATAGAGGCGTCTTTAGAAGATTTCCTTCTTACAACTATCAAAGAAAAGAAAAAATCCCCCGTGCGTTATTGCTTACTGTTTATCTTTGGGCATCCCCTCTTTACCAGATGGTGTGTTGCAGTTTGCTATTATTATTTCCTTTAACTTATCTTCTAATTCACGTGCATTAGACAATTCTGTGGGTTTTCTATGTAGTGTATCCAGCTGGCGCTTACGAGTCTTGCGTTGTATATTTTGTGATTCGTCCCTTTTGACGAAAAGTGTAGTTGTGATTTTTTACTTCTTTTTGTATATTCTTTTCTTTCCCTCTGTATGCAAGGTTTTTATTAATTTGTCTTTGCGATAAAATTTCTGTATTACTGTAGCTCGCTGCAATGGGATATATTTCCTCCTACTCCTTTTTTTATACAGTTTGTGTCAAGAGTTTTTGTGGTCTGTCATTTTGTTTATTGATGTGCCAATTACTATTGTTTTGTTTCTTTGTGATTCTGTCTTCGGCCATCTCGACTCTGAGTCCGCGTCCCTGTCGTTGCTTGGCATATATTTGCTTAAGTTTTTATTTCCCCGGCGTTCCTTTTTCTTTTTCTTATCGTCAGACTTGTTTGAATCGGAAATTTCTATTTAATTTTTCCTATCCTTTCGTATTATATTTTTCTGCTGCCTTGTACGAATGATTTATATCCTCGCGGGTGGAGCGTTCGTGTCACGAAATCCCTTCTTTTCCTGTTTCTTTGCGAGTTCGTATAACTCCCTGCGCGGTGAATCGGGATTTTTCTCTCCTTTTTTCAGGGTAAGGTTGCGCGACAATGCGTTAGATGCTCTGTTAATTCTTCCGAGTCAATGTTCAACGTGGAATTCGTAGCCACATAGTTCTTCTTTTAGTCTTGTAAATCACATGTCGGATTTTTTCGATGTGTGGAAATATTTTGGAGGCTCGTAGTCGGTAACTTCTGTAAATTTTCGTCCGTATAAGTATAGTCTGAATAGCTCTTTTGCATAGGCTATGGCAAGCAGTTTTTCATCGTACGTTGAGTAGCAAAGTTTGCTACCTTTTAGGCAGCGGGATGCATGTTTACAAGGCTGATCTTCGCCTATTTTACCTTTATACTTACCTACGTTAGTTTTTCCGTCTTATTATTTCGTCATCTAATTTCATCATGCATCGTTGATATTATTATTAGTTTTGTGAAATTATGCTATTTATGTGAGAAAAAAAATCAATTCTTTCACCCTGAACTTTTTCAGGGGTCGTGAAACATTTATCTGTATGTATACAAAAGATTTGTGCAAAAGTAGATATCCTTAAGATTCCTCTTCGTCTCTCATGACAGGAATTGGACTCCGTTCTCTGTGGTCCTGTTTGTCTCTCCGTTGTACTGGAACGTCTTTTGCTGGCTTGGCTTTGCGTTGTCCCTTTTTTCTTTACTTTTCTGACCTATCTGTCTCCTTTGGTCACCTAGTTAAGAAAATTCGTTGTCCTCGCACTCACTTTTTATCTCGCGGTACTACGCTGTGTCTGCTTTCCAACAGATCCCGCTTTTAACACCAAAATTTTCCTGTTACGTGGGTTTGTGATCAGATGGGTGGTCGCGAAATAAGTATACAGTGAGGACTATTAACTTCTTTTTATTATTACTTTAGACTAATAGAAGAGCCAAGGGTAGTGTGGTAACTTGGAGGTACGTCCGTCTGTTATGCGACTCCTAAATCTTCTCCTTTTCCTCAACTCTCTGACTTGACTCAAGAGTTCCGCTTCTCCTTTCATTTCTCAATTATACGCCCCTATCTGAGGTGGTGGGGAGCATACGTATTCGTATGCTATGTATACCGTACGCTACAATCTGTAAGTTTTCGCGGTCTCATTGTGGGGTGCCGCAGCAGTGCACAGTGGTAGTGAAAGTGGCAAAAAGTCTTAAAAGCCGTGCTTTATTAAAATTTCAACTTCATGGTAACGTTTTTTGTCTGATTTTACTCCTCATATGATTATCTACGATGTTAATTTTTAATATTACGAATGCAATATTTTGAAGAAGCTCGTTTAAAGCAGGGTTGCATGTAAAGTTCACGTATGGTTGGTGGTAAAGCGTCCCATTTATAAGTGCCACCAACATGAAAAGAGTAGATAATGTATATTTGCTTATTAATAATCTTACAAGTTCTTTTTTGGTCCTGTGTTAACCGATTTATTACAAAAATTATATTTTGTAGTGAATAAGCTCAACATACACTTCCAAGATGTACATGTATTTGTCAAAGGAAAACGGATGACCTAAAAAAATTAACTTGATAAATATGAAGCCAAACGTAACTATAGATTTAAAATTCAAGGAAAGCACAAGTTTTGAGAATTCTTTCACTTTTTCTAATGTTTTGGGGTGTTTGCCGTAACCAGTGAGTCTGCGCAAGCAAGAAAAATGAATAGTACATCGGCCCCCTCGCTTTTCCTCTCATACTTCTCCTCCGGCTGCCTGCACGCACGATTGTGCTCATTGAGCAAACAGTCGTTACGTGTTTTGATACATACGATATTGATTTGGTATAACTGTTAGTTTCCGTTACTAATAACAATAAAGCATTTGTAACGTAGTGCATTAGTAAAAGTTAGATTGCATAGATATAAGGTTTCAGCTAGATGAATAAGTTAAGTGTTATAAATAATAAGTGTAAATAATATAATAAATGTCATTGTGTTTAATATAAATATAAAAATTAAAATTACTGTCCCTAGGAGCTCGCTACTCTAATACACAGCATCACATCAGAATAATATATACCTGAACGGATGTATTTTCGAATTTTTTATACTTGTATCGCATAAAAAGTGAAGTTGCTATGTGCGGAATCGAGCATACAGCTGCATTTCGAACTCGGCAGTCTCCAACACCAGACCGCTAAAGCTCTAATTCTTATAACTAATTTTTTACGTACTCCGACATTATTAGACGAAATGCCATCATAGTATGTTGTAGAGAAAAACCTAATAAACAAAAACATTTTTGAAAAATTTACCTGAAATGTCCAACAACTTTTTTATGGCTTTTTTTTCCTTATAACCTTTTTTTACATGTATCGATTTTTTGCAAAAAGTTCATAACCAATTTTTTTGAATTTTTCGTGCATTTTAAGACTAATAAATTACTGAAATTTAAATCCGAAAAGATAAATATATTACTGATATAAACGACTAATAATAAATTATATTTATTGAATAAATCGAATGTTATAGATTTTTGAAAAGATTGCTAAACATACAGTTTTTTTTTGGAATTTGCTTAAGAACTACTAGATCAATCAAGGCTAAGAAAAACTTGTTTGATTCATCTTTTTACTTCTTATATTTTCTGTAGCGTCGCTCTCAATATGCCAAAAACCTGTTTAACGTTTTTGCCATTTTTTTGACCGCTCTTCTCTGTTAGTTTCCGTATTAAAATCTAATTTTTTATTTTCATTTTTATTATTTAACAAGACAAATCTTAAAACCCAAGTTTGTAATTTGATTTTTGAATTTGCCATCTTTATCTGATCAAGATAAGATTCCTTATCCAAGTCACCTCTATCCAACCATTTTCTCTAAAGATAATTGTTTTGCATTATGTATGTTTTTGAGTTCTTATACCTATTAATACAGTAGCCTCCAATTTGCGTGGCACTGATCTTGGAATCTCTATCAATAAGTCTTATTTTGAAAGTTTCCGTCTTTATATCTCTGTCAACGAATCTATTAAATGATACTTTATTTGGACCAATAATTATGCCAGTGACTGTACAGTATCTGCATTATAGTTCATCCTTCGAGTATATTTGATTCAATTTTAGTTGTATTTCATTTCATTAACTTTAAACGTACACCTTTGGCTTTGGTATCTTGTTCAAATAATTTTCGTGACCTTATTTTTGGCTTCTATTGCTTTTTAATCTCAAAAAATGTGTAACTCTATGTATTTATGTCCGTCAATATGCGTCAGCTATATTTAATCAAATAATTTTAAGTTGTCATGTAGTAGTATTATTATAGATTATTGGTCTATTATGAAATTCGATTGATAAATATTACATCTATATCATTTGATTGCATGACGGATCGAAATTTTTTTCGCTTATACAGTTATGATTATTTAGATTAACGATGAATAGAAGTAGTGTTGGTGAGAAAAAGCAGGCTGTAGAGGTGTGGGCAATATTTTTTGACACACCAGCGCGCAGCGGTGGCGCTAGTGACGATAGAAACATCTTTATACGTATAAAATTTGTAAAACAGCTGTGCACTGCACCATTTCTGTCTATCTATGAACACGGTATTAATTTTATTCTCTCTTGCGTTGTCTGTGAGTCTTAATTAAAGCTTTTAAGTTGTTTTCACATTTCTTCAATTTTTCAAACTGACAGATTCTTTATTGAATAATGTATCTGCTCAATGATATCAGAAAGAGTGTTGTGATTCTTTGTTATTAAATCTTTATCTTTAAAACTTCTTATTTTGGTTAGAAAATATTATATTATGTTTTACCGTTTGTGTCTTTATGTTATTGTCTTATTGCTACTGCCCTCCTATTCATCTCTTTGCCTGTGTGACCAAATTTTATACTACTTGTAACATATAAATTGCTAAATAAATCTTACAGCATCAGTACATCCGACTATTTTTTTATAGTTGAATTTCTACGCACATCGACGAAATATTTTCTATTTTTCTTAATACCTATGTACAAAAGTCTTGAAATTTATCTTCTGCCTCACAGCAATTATGAGAAGGCCTATTTCTGTACTTGAATATCTTGATTTGTGTACCAAACTTATATTTTACCATACTGCGCCGAAAATAAAAACTTTCTACTGGCTTTGCAAAGAAAATTACTGCTCCGCCGCAGGATGGGTGCAAAATCATACACAACCCACGGGACGAAATAAAGAAAGCTTAAGAACCCATGCATATCAAATGCGTGTGTTCTAAGACATTCCTCACTTTTCTACTCAAGGTAAATAATATACTATTAAACTTTTATCTGTTGCCTACAAATTTAAGTTTTCGGCTTCTATGTATTGCCTATATAGTAAGTATATAATCATGGTACAATCTCAATTCAAATTAAAAAAAAAATATATTCAGCCGTTTCAGCGTAAAAAAAAAACAAACATAGTAATCTATATGAATACATACAC
Source organism: Copidosoma aretas (assembly GCA_030522625.1). NCBI lineage: Eukaryota > Metazoa > Arthropoda > Insecta > Hymenoptera > Encyrtidae > Copidosoma > Copidosoma aretas. Next base: position 30,209 of record JAPYYV010005312.1, on the reverse strand, counting down.
CACACACACAAAAAGATTTTTTCGCGCTGATTCTACAGTATGTAAAATATATTTATAACGTCTTTCCTCGATATTTGATTTTTTATCGATCACTAAGCGTCCTTTTTAAAGAAGCAACGATAAATAAAACTAGGGATATCAACCCCAAGAAATAATAATGAATCTTTAAGGACCTAAGTCAACAAAATAATTCACTTATGATCATTAACGATGAATAGCTAGCGCTTGGAGTAACAAGTACTTGCAATAAAAATACTTTAATTCTGCGGGATGAATGCTGCAAAACAATGTCACACAAGAGCTGAGTTAGCATTATACTTTAGAAAGGCAAACTATACATCTCTGTACCATGCTTGTTAAGTAATTTTATCATGTTTAATACAACTAAAGTAAATTTATTATTTATAGTTATTGTTAAGTATAATTTTTATCCATAATATTAGTAAAATCGTGACTGTGCCACTGCAGAGATCAATCTGAGTAAAATTAAAATAATGACCACTCTGATGGAAGTCAATGGCAATAATATTATTCTGCTTGTGAGGGGCTAATGCGTTAAGCAAGCGAGTAGGCACGTCCTTACTAGTGTAAATATATGTATGTATCTTACTAATTTCCATTTATAGTGACTTATGCGGACATTTTATAAGTGAATAGGTACTTATACGGACACTGTTGAAATAATGCGGATGTCCGCATAAGTTTTTTGAAATATATAATTGTATCGATACTTGTGCGAACATTTAAGGACGTTCTACAACGAAAAATGGAATTTGAATTAGCAAACTAGACGGAGCGAGTGAGGCGAGCGAGGTCGTAGTGAGCCACTGTCCGAAATGGATGCATTCCACGCACCCCCGAGGTGTTAGAGTACTATATAGTGTCAATTATATCGGTTTGTCCGCATAAATCCCCATTTATGTGTAAATATATATATAGTTGTAAGAACTGTAATATCCTCCGCCCCCTCTCCCACCTCCTCACAACCTCCCTCAAATCACGGGAGTACCCCCCCCCCAAATTTTTTTTTTTTTCTCTCTTTTAACCATAAAAAAACCTTTTTTTTTTTTTTCTACCCCCCCCCCCCCCCCCCCCCGCATCCCCTTCAGGGACTTAGAAAGTTTTTCAGATCTTACTATGTATATATAAATGTGAGGACTTTAATTTTCTCCGCCCCCTCTCTCCCCCTCGCCCCCTCCCAAATTTGCTTGTTTCCTTCGTGATTTAACGTAAACAAATATTTTTCTTCTCTTAGTAGCTGTATTTTATAATTTCATACAAAGAATTAGTTATATCAATTATCTAATCATTATTTTATGATGATTTTTTCACTCCTCCTTGCGGTAATCATCCGGGAGCGCTTTTTTTAAGTAGTTTCCTAATTCCTCTTCGTAACATCGACACTATTACCATGAAAAGCAATTCCACATAGCATGTACTGGTAAATTAACTACACAATGACTTCTAGCGCAGATGGGATATTTTTGTAATCTCCAAGCGGCTACCATGGGACTTAAATATCGTGCATCAATGTATTGTTCAATTTCATCATAAACTTCATTTTCGCAATTTACATCTTGTTGTATTTTCCAAAATACTCTTTCGTTTCCTTTATAAATATAGTTGTATATGTATTTTATGCTTTGTATTGATGCAAAGTACTCAACGTTTATGTGACATTTGTATTTCATTCATAAAAACTTATTGGACGGTACAACCATTGAGTTGTCAACAAAAATTTTTTCATTACTATTCTCAATTCTGTATATATTTTTGTCTGACCCATTGTTTCTTCTTCTATATTCTCGATAGCCATTTTTTAATAGATGCACATTCACGAAAATCTTTTGGAAATTTTTTTTTTCAAATCTTGTAAATACAAAATCGCTACTCGAATAAATATCCACGAGATCTGGGCGATTTGCGCCCGAGATACTTGCCTAGCGTATACGTATTTTAAATATGTATGAAATTAAATAAGAAAGTTTATTCTTAATGCTGTGATATGCACTAAAAGAATTTGTCGTTTCTTCAAGTAAAGCTTTGCACTACACCTCTCAATGTTTAGTTCCTTCACTGTATGGGCCTTCGCCCAATTTTTTATGTTTTTTACGTGTCGTACATTCCTTTTTGCATCATTAAATGCTTGCGTTATTACTATTATTATTATTAAAATTCTTAAATTCAATATATATTTTATACGTATGAAATAACTTTTCGGTTTGTTGTGATATTAAGGTGAATAGGCCACATCCAATTCTCTACATTTATTCTTTAACATTAAAAACCTTTTTCAAAAAGACCTTAGTGACGTAATTGAACTTTTATTTCTATTATGTATATTATTTTCTATCGATTATATTGTAATTTTTTACCATTCCTAATTGTTATATTCAAAAACTTCCTCCCAAACGATGTTTTTAACAATGTTACTGTAACTTGAATTTGATTGTATGAAAATATGATTAGGATTCTTGCAATGCTATATATAATTGACCATAACAAAAAAAAAGGTTTAATAAAAGTGAGACCGATTTCAACAGAACTTTGACCTTGAGATTTATTTATCGTCATTGAAAAAGCTTAAACAATAGGAATTTTTCTTCTGTATAAAATAAAAGGTAAGGAAGAGTTATTTCCAGAACATAATGTTGTACGTGGTATAAAAACTTTATTTCTAATTTTTTCCCCTGTTATAATTTCTGTTTTAATATTGAATTTGTATAATTTTGATATTTTCAATCTTGTACTATTACATAGTTCATTATTATTGCCTAAATTTCTTATTAACATTACTACTGATCTGATTTTTAAATTTAGTTCATGCGGGGAAGACCTTCCAGAAAGTTATTCAACATTTCTATCGGAAAATCAATATAAATGTCATTGCCTGACTTATCAACACCTTTGTAAGTAGATCTATCCATACTGTAGTATGCTACAATATTTCCTTCCATATTATTTCAAACCTTATTATTTAGAAAATATGTATATTTATTATGAGGTGTTAACATGGCACTATTTGACGTTAAGCTTGATATCGTTCCAAATTTTTTCGAACATACATCAGTAGTCATCCAATTTTCGGGAATATTAAAACTTTTGATTTGTCCATCTCCAATGTTGAATAATAATTTTGATATTTGTTGGTCTTTTAATCGCATGTCTATTTGTAATTTTTAAATATTGAAAAAAGGCCATGAATATGATAATTTAATCGTTTCAGAAATTATCATACTTCGGTTACTTTTTTTAACTACAGGGAGAATTTGACGGAAATCTCTACCGAACACTATAAATTTATTTTCAAAAGGTTTATCATTGTCACACAAATCTTGTAGAGTTCTCTCAACTATTTCTACTGATTTCTTTGGAATCATTGTAGCTTCATCCCTATAATTAAATCAACTACTCTTAGGTTTTTTATATCGATTTTATACTTTAAAAAAGAGCTTTTAATGTTATCTAATGCTAATGGTAATTTAAAAGTACTAGGACTTATCATACCTTTTGGTAGTCATATTGATTTCTTAAGAGAAACCCTTATAGCCTTAGAGAATGTCGCAGTTCAAATCATTTTAATAAAAATGAAATATGTCGTTTCAAGGTTGTTGGCCAGAATAAAGTCAAGCCGTCATTAGCTATGGATAAGCATACTGATCCATAGGGGAGCTGTCTTGCGAAGCGCGCAGGGGGATGGAGCCCCACTAGTATATACATATATATATATGTTAGTGGGGCCTCGCCCGCCTACGCGCTTTGCGTGCCAACCCCTAGAAATGCGACTATCTTAATTAAGTACCGTATTTTATGCCATTTTTTTGTATAAAAAACACTATCACATGCACACTAATCGGTTATTGATATAGTAACTGTGTTACTTTAAAAAATGTGTTTAATAATAGATACAATAAAACTATGATAGCAGAGTTTGTTGCTTTGATTGTTTCTAAAAATGAGATATTTGATGATTTCACTTTTTGTATTCATCCGAAGATTCTTCTTGAAAATGTATAAACTCATACTTATTTGAATAAACTATGCAAATACGTCGATCTCATGATTTTCCTAAACGATTTTCCTAAGATAATTTTGGTTGAAGTACAAATGTTTAAAAATTTTGTATAAAAAGAACAAAATGATTTCTTTGTTACAATGCTATTTGTACAGATTGTCTTGCAGTGAAGAAAATGTAACATTTGATCCCTTATTAGTATCAGTCATATTAACAAGACAATTTTTGCACATGCTTATATTATGGTTAAAAGTGATCAGATGAAATTTTTGAGAAGTAATTAAAGAAATTTATGTATCAAATGTTATCAAAGTTCATTAGATTATATTTCAAACAGTGCATCTAATATCACACAAAATTTTAAAAGAAAAGATAGTATAGGAAATCTTTTTATTTTACTTTGAAAGTATACAGGCGGACCATGGTATATGAAACAGCATTATTATAATGCTATGACAATTATGAGAAAATGTGGTAGACCAGAATTGTTTATCACTGTTACATGTTATCAACAAGATGAAAGGTTATTAAAAATGTGTTAAAAGACTTTCCAAAAAACACTTTACCAAACGATATACCTAATATAACTTAAGATTATTTATCACACAGTTACAATATATTTTGGATGATAAAACAAAAAATAAATTAACCAATGAAATAATATCATACGTTTATACTATTGAATTTAAAAAAAAAAGTTTACCACAGGCTCATGTACTGGTAACTTTGCATACTGAGAACAAAATTATAACACCTGATGATATTTATAATATTATATCTGCAGAGATTTGGTCAAATAATAAAAAGCTGAAAGTATTAGTTATAGAATACGTGTGGCATGGCCTGTATAATATTTATAGTCCATGTGTAAGTAAAAATGAAAAAATTTGTAAAAAGAACTTTCCAACAAGTTTTAGTAATAGTACATCTATATAAAAAAATGGTTACCAAGAGTACAGAAGAAGAAATAATATTTCAGATCAGATTATATGTAGGATGAAAAATAGTTATACCAAAATTTTAGTTAATAATTCAATAGTTATACAGTACAATGAAATTTTATTGATGAAATATAACAGTCATATAAATGTAAAATAGTTTGTATTAATACAGAGTAAAATATGTATATATTATATAGATATCTATATATATATATAAATTTATATTTGATTCTGTTTATTAAGTAAACAATGAATCATTTGGTAATGTACAAAAATAATTCAATCCTAAAATTAAAGCTTACGATGAAATAAAATAGTATGTTGATGTATGTTATTTAGGTCCAATATAATCCGCATGGCGCTTACAAGAATATGCTATTCGCAGTAGAAACTATTGCGTAGTTAATTTGTCCATTTATCTTGAAAAAAAGGAAAAAATAGAAATTGCAGAAATAAAAATTTCTAAATGTGTAAAGAATTATAAAACACAACAAAATGGTTTGAATTGAATAAAAAAGATGATTTTCTACAAATTCGAAGTATGTAAACATTCCTCAACAATATATTTTCAATAAAACAAAGAAACAATGGGTAAGGCGACAACGCTGTAGGAAACATAATGGAATAGGTAGATTATATTATTTCTCCAACAGACCAGGAAAGATTTTCCCTGAAATTAATATAAAACAAAAAAATGGTTGTAAATCATTTAAAGATTCAAAAATATACAAAGGGAAATCATACGACTCTTTAAAAGAAACAGCAGAATAGCTTACAAATTTTAAATGTTTTTGAAGAAATAAGTGTGATTATTGTATCAAGCTAATGAAAAAATTTTTTGCATGGTTATTACTTGCCTAATACATTCATGGTGACGATATATGGAAAAAAATGCAGAAAAATTTACGAAGGATTTGATGGAAGATAAAACAAATCACGCTCTTTTTCATCAAAACAGTATTTTTGAATCAGAAAATAAGTCTTGTAAAAACTGTAATCTCCCTATTGCAGAAAATATTGTATTGGATGATAAAAACAATTAAGAATAAATTGAATACAGTTACAAAATGTTTAATGATTTGTATACTAAATTAAGCGAGAAACAAAACTATTTTTTGAAATGCATATGCTATTAAAACAACATTATTTTTATTGTTTGTTTAGTATTATCTGGAAAAACGCTTTATGCAAAATCATAATTAGTTTTTTTATTTACACAAAATTAAAAATCATATCAATGGCGTGGACAGGTATTTTCCTAATTCTTTTTCCAAAAAGGATGACAAGTAATAGAATTTTCAAATAACCATTAGGCTATAATAATAATATAAGTTGATTCTAATGATTTCAGTTAAATAGAAAAAATTAAAACATTTTAATCTTATTATATGGGACGAAGCTTCCATGATACCAAAGAAAGCATTAGAAATTGTTGAGAAAACTTTAAGTGATTTACATAATAATGACAAACCTTTTGGAGGTAAATTAATTGTTTTAGGTGGAGATGTCAGTCAAATTTTACCATTTAATAAAAATAGTTGTAAAAGCTAAATAATAAACGAAGCATTAAAATCATCATATTTATGGAGATTATTTAGAATTTTAAAGTTGAATAGAAATATTCGATCAAAGGTTGATGATTTTTCGGACATGTCGTTAACTATTGGAAACAGAAAAATTAAAAATTCAATATTTCAGATAATTGGATAACTTTAGACGTTTGCTTGAAAATATTTAAAAAAAATTCAATTTTAAATATGAATAGTGCGATATTAACTACTCATAATGAATACACTATCTTTTTGAATCATAAAATTTTAAATAATCTGGAAGGAAAGAAAGTAATGTATTACAGTGTAGACTCAGCAACAACAAAGGAATTCATAAATCTGAATTCTTATTTATTTTCCGATAGAAATGTTAAATAACATTCAGAAAGGTCTTTTCCGCGTGAAATTAGTTTAAAAATATAAACAATAGTTATGTTTATAAGTAATTGAAATAATAATGATGGAGTTTGTAATGGTACATAATTATAAATAGCCAAATCGTATAAATTTAACATTGAAGTTGAAATTATTACAAGTGAAAAAGTTTGAAATAAAGTGTTTCTACATCCAATAACTTTTTCTTCTATGAGTAATACTTCTTTATATTTCGATTCACACAGTAATAAAATTTTAATAGTATTAGCAGTTTTTATGACCATAAATAAATCTTAAGGTCAGAGTTTTGACAAACTAGGTCTTTACTTCAACAAGCCATCATTTTCTAATGGACAATTATATGTAGTATTGTCCAGATGCAAATGTGCAAAAATTATATACACACAATTACAGTCAAATGATAACACTAGTATTGACAATATTCTCTAACAAGAAATTTTCATTGATGACAATTCATTATTTATTCTGTTGTTTCATGTTATTATTTTCAATTAATTTTTTCTTTTAATATTTTCAATTTGAATGAGATCTTAAAAGTGGACTATGTCTGTATCATTAAAGTGTTATAAAAGCCTATGAAGTAACAGTTGTCATGCAATGGCTTAGGTTACTTTAGGCTACAATAATTCTTACGCTATCGAGATAAATTGGGAAACTGCTGTAAAAAATTTGCCCCTGAATTTTTACCGCCACGTGGAGTACAAAAATTATTAAAATAATAATTCTTTGAATTTGTACACTTATATATCGGTTTAGATTATTTGATACAAAATATATGATAATTGTTTATAGGTGGTTTGGAGTAAAATTCTTCAGATTCTTCATATAAATAATAAATTTATATGATTTTAAGAATAGATGAAAAAACCAAAAAAATTTTAAGTTTTTTTTTGGCAGTGAGGAACCGGAAGGGGGCACTAAAAATTAAATAATAATTTTTCACGTGAATTAACGGAGAAAATGATCTAATTTTTGAGGGGGGTGGAGTAGGGTTAGTTGGGCTAAGGAGTGTTAAGGGGAAGGGGCACAAACAAATAAAGATCATACATAAAGCGTAATAGTGTAACGAATTAGCCGTGATTTAAAATGAGGTCTAAGTAAGGGTTAGGAGGGTTAATATGGCGGATAATATTTTGTCCTTATCATAATGTATTTATCTACTAGCGCTATTTACTGGCAATTTGCTCTGTGCAGTAACCTGAAATATCGTTATCTGCAGATGAAAAAAACCGCTGTTGTGTATGAGACGCCATTATATCCTTTTATTGCCTGCCTATTTTTATAACTTTTTTTGCGATTTTAATGCGTATTTAACACCTCAAAACATGATTTTCTGTGTCGAGAATTTTTTATGAAGATAAAAACAATTTTGTTGACACTGTAAAATGAACAGTTTTCGCCTTCAATATCTGCTTTCGTTTATGTTATTACGTTAAACTATATTATGTTATTTTGTTGAAGTAGCTAGAGATTCGTATTTTTTGTTTCTTTTAAAATCATTTTTAATAAGTGGATAAAGTATTTATTGATCAACATTGTAATCGGGTGATTTGGTTTAGGTGCGTGAGTTTTAATTTAATTTAGTTAAATATTAAACTGAAGTATACGTGTCTCACATACAATACCTGTTTTATTATCCGTTTTACTGTTGGTCACGTTTATTATTTTCTGCCGCAGTGTGATAAAGTTCGTTATTTGAGACGTAGAAGTAGAACATTGTATTAAAGCTCATATTTTCTGTTAAACAAATATGAAGCTTACTTGCCCAAATATTTCAATAGCTTCATCCGTTGTTAAAAGCATGTGCTATACAGCAAACTTTGTCTTTTTACATCATAATCTAAAGTATAATACACCTTTACAGTAAGTAATATACACGAAAATATATTGCTAATCATATTTTGTATGAAAAGAAACTAGTATCTGATTGGGAGATCTTAGCCTATCACTGCTCATATAAATTATGCTAATCTACACCACAATCATGGTTTGCACACAACTGGTTTTTTTTGGCATCATGTGCAAGAATTGGTGTCTCTGCCCGATTTCTGTAATAGGGTGTTAGTATCCTATGTGATATTTTAAAACTGATTATACTTCTCTGTTTACACTCCTAATCAGTAGATAAATTATTTTTAAATAGACAGGGTAAGTGAGTATGTCTATTTAGTTATTTGGTTTGATGTGTTTGGGTGATATTTTATTTTTATTTCTTATTAAGCTCGAGCGTACGGATCTCCCATTATCTGTCTTATCAGTCGTATCACTTATAGTTACGTTTTGTCGTTAGGCTTCTGTCTATTTGTCGAATAAGATGTGTGGGCAAAACAGAATGTTCCAAGGTGTTGTGAAGGAGCCGCTTTGGCTGCAATCGGTAGTTTTCGGAAATGTTGGACGGTGTTGGAGTGCTCCGGTGAATAGATTTGTATGTAATCGGAATAATTTATCTGTTTTTGGCAGAGTTCGGCGAGAGAACTTCTTTTGGATGACTTCAGCGATCTTTGGCTATGGTAAAAATGAGGAAGGGCAGTGGGCGGGGAAATATGTAAGACTCAAAAAAATTACATCTACTTGCGGGGGGTGGGTTGCTGGGGGATGCAGGGGGCTGCAAGGGGGATGTGGGAGGGCTGTAGGGGGCATTTTAAAATATCAAAATATGATTTTTACTTGAAAACACGGAGAAAACGATAGAATTTTTGCAGGAGGAGGGGGGGGGGGATCGTGGGGTTGCTGCAGAGGAGGCACAGGTGTTTTGGGAAGTTGCTAGGGGGCCAGAAATAAATGACGGTCTTACAAAACACGTAGAAATCGAACGAATACACCCAGGGATTGTGGGGGGCTACGGGGGAAAAGGGGTTGGTGCGAAGAGGCCAAACTTTGGTCATGCCCACAATTATATTTATATGTATATATATATACTAGTGGGTCTTAACCCCCTGCGCGCTTCGCGCTCCAAGCCAATATTTCAATATTTTTATTCTCATGTCTGAAAAATAAATAAAAAAGTTAATTGTTTAATACACATATATGCGCACAAACATAAATAACCAAAGCAATCTCATAAAAATTGGCTAAAAATTTGAAAAATTATAGTCTATACATGAAATTAATTTAATAATTTGTCAAATAATTGTCAATAATTTTATACTGATAATGACTTGAATTAGTATTTAAGGTTAATATTGATTATTATGTATATGTGTACAATACTTTCGCAATCATTATTATTACAGAAATAGTTATGAGCCTTTGTTTATTATCTTTGGTCATTGTAGAATCAATTATAGATATAGGTTCATGGTATGATATCATTTTAAAATTCTTTCTTATTATTTGTGAATGTGAATTGTTTATTTTATTTTTAATTCATGTCATGAAGAGATTTGTATATTCTTCTACATTTTCTTTGTTTGTTTCATAACTATTGAAAATTCTTATCCTCTTATATGAGTACTAATATTATTTTAAACTGAGTAACTTATGTAATTGATTAAACATACAATATCGTGTTATAATTTTTTTTTACATTTTCATAATATTCTAATTTATAACGCATATCATATTTCTTAACTTTTAATCTTTACTGCAGTGCCCTATTTACCTACATAAATATCTTATATTTTCACATGAATCATCTTCTTACAGCATATCTCTCCATTATCTTTCAATCCTATACTTCTGACCAATATTATTATTATTTCATTTGTTGTTGTTTTTCCTCTTTACATAGCAATGTGTGCTTTGTATACTCTTTTCTTTCATTGCAGACCCAACAGTCTATCACTTAAAAACTTCTAAACTTATCTATATCATTCTTTTTTGCTTTATTTTCCCTCTGCTTTTTTTTTTACATTTTACAGATCCTAGAAACGTCAATTAACATATAGTATTTTCCTATTTTCCAAATGGCAAAAGTCTTTCTTTTCTTTGTAAAATTATCTTTGACATTGTCAAGTTTATTTTCCTTCGTTCTTTTAATGAATCCTATCCTTTTCCAACCCTCCACTTTTTCACGCACAACTTCAACTTCTTTGCCTATTTTGTATCATTCTTATTGATTAAGTCCATTAATTGTTCGATTAGTTATAATTCAGGCCACCTGCTTATGCCCGTTTTTGTTATGTGCCAAAAGTAAATTTATTTTCTTTTTCTTATGCCTATTTCTAGGCTAACCCTTCCCGCTTCCATTTATAATGTATATCCTGGTACGTTTGCATTTAAACAGAACATGATATTTGTAAATCTGAATATTTTTAAATATTTTTTTCTTTTCTTTCTCATTCTTAAATCCATGCCAACCTTGCCCGCCTCCAGCTTTCGTATATGAGCGCATCCAGCGAGATCGGGCCTCCTCGCGTGCTAGGCGCATTTTTTGCTCGAGCACACTGTGTTCAACTCCCTTGTACGGATTGGGAAAAATCTAAGAAAAAAAAAAATCAATAAAAATCGATATATTTTGACCTGCTTTTCATAATGGTGCTATTATTTTTTGCTTTAAAACTTTTTTTGCGTGTTGAAATATGTCTTTAAATTTTTTACCGCTTCTCTCAAATTCGCCACAGTTTCAAAAAATATAATTAACACGATTTAAAAGGGCAATATTTGGACCACACCTTCACAATTTTTTAGAATGGGAGAGCCATAAATGCGTAAATAACATGCAAATAAAGACGTTGACATTAGGTTAGCCACGCTTGACAGACAACTATATAGTTATAGTACAAACTATGAGCTTACTGATAACTACTTGACATTTATCAGAACAAAGTTAACGTTATGTATAAGTAGAAGTCATAAACTTCACTTAATCCGCTGGATAGTTCACGAACAATGGAATTTGCAACTTAAAAAACTTTAAAGTTTCAATTTGTTCGTAAATTTCTTTAAGGATCGTATATTACTGTATTTGATTTTACATAATAACATAATCGTATGTTTCATTATTTATTCATACAATTTATGATCATATTGTAGTAAACTAACATTTGGCAATGAAAGGGATTTAAAGCAAAATTTCTTTTTTTTATCTTTGTTTTTTTACAATTACACGATTCTCTTCATTTCATTAAAGTACTTAAATATTTCTGCAAATGTTTACTAAAAAAAATTTACTGTGCGACTAATTGTTGCGGAAATAACTTTTTTGAAAACAAAATCACTGTTAATTTTTAAACCAAAATTTTGACCTTAAACAGAAGTAGATTATATTTAAAGCACTATAATTTTAAAGGAGCGATTTTGCAACTGCTTATGGCTCTTTTTATTGTTTTTATGTCGAATTAGATGAAATGTTTTCACATTCTGTTTTAAAAGTTTATTATAGTTTCCAGAAAATTTTTTATTCTTTAAATTAACGAATATCACAATTCAAAATATAGCTACACCACCTTCGATTCATCGCTGGGGATTATTTGCTATGTATTAGCACCATCATAAATACTTATATATTTTTGCCAAACGAACAATAAATGCTATTATGTATATTACGTATAATTGCTGAATTGGTTTTTTGTTAGAATAAATAAAGAATGTTTTAAATAATAAAATATCAAGTGTTTGGTATCGATATCATTACATAATTACTATTACTTAATAGAATACAATTCCTTTGTTGATACTTGCATTATAATTTTAAAATATTCAATATGTGTGCATTGCGTGTGATAAAAAAAAATTATTTTCTGCAATTACTTTTCTAATACTACCAAATGATCAATATTTTACGGTCTATTTGCAATTTTTTCATTTCATATATATTCAGCGAGGTACCATCTGAAAGCTTAGAATTTTAACTATAATGCAGCAAGTGCTTCAATGTGTAACTCATTGATTACGGTTACAAATAAAAGATATTTTCAGGTTTCCCTATAATAGGTTGTTTCTAATTTGCAAACAATAATGGCAAATATCTCCTAATTTTTCAGATCTAGGGAGGTTAATAAGGACTCCGATGCAATCAGCGGGTTTTGACTTATTAATTAAACTACATATGACATCTAAACTACTCCCGCTGAAGCACCCTTGAAATTGTAAGTATAATACACCTTTAAAGTAAGTATAATAGACAGAATTACATTGTTTATGATATTTTTTATTAAAAAGACATGGTATCCGATTAGAAAATCTTAGCTTATCACTGTTTGGATATACTTTGCTAGATTTCAGCACAATAATGGTTTGCAAACACCTCTTTTTTTTGCACCATCTGCATGAATCGGTTGCTCTGCCCTATTCCTGTAATAGGTTGTTATTGTCGAATATACTTTATTTTTTTCAATTTTACCTAATTTTTTCAAAGTTTCGATTAACTTATTAAAATAATTGTCCGATAGTTTATTAATTAATATTTAAAAATAACCATAAAAAATTTATACAAAAAGCGTGAATAAATATTTTAATTCTAAGTTGCATACAAACTACAATATAGAAGAAAGTTATAAGTACATAAGTCACAGAGGTAGGTCTTGTTTAAATCGATACAGTACACGGATTGTATAAACAAGGTCAGGCGCTCAATTTATTTAAAAAATTTTTTCTGCTGGAAATTAAAAATTTAGTTTTGTTAACAAATTTTAAATGGTAAAAATCGGAATAAATAATTTAGTAACGTTTACGGTAGACTAAATGAAATAGATATTGATTAAGTCATTTACATATATTATATTTTTTTATATATAGTATAAATTATAAATTTTTCTAGATTTTGTAATCTTAATCGGTAACAAACAGAAAATTATGTGTATCTATAAAGGAAAAGCAAAATATTAATAAACTCTGTAAACAGAAACTTTTCGGCTGATCTGTCCGATTGTTGTAATAATGTTGTATTGTTCTATGTACGTTATCCCGAATCACAATTGACTACTGCTTAAATTCTGAATTACTAAATAAACTAATCATCATTAAACAGATTGAGCGGGCAATTCTATTTGGTTGCTTAGTCTTAGGTGCTTAGTTTTTTTTTCAGTTGGATTCCATATTGAGCTGAATTTTACTTTGGTCTTTTAATATGTGTTTAATCAGCGTTAGAACTGATGTTACTGCGTTTTATTTTCTTTTTCTGAAAAGCCAACTTAGATATTCTTGACGAAGTAGTAGAACATTGAAATGAGACAAATTTTTTCTTTTTCTTAAATATAGAGATCAGCTGTCATAAAATGTGATTATTTTTCTATGTTGTCAGATAGATGTGCTATCCAGCCAACCTTGTCTATTTTTATTATAATTCAAAGTATAATACACCTTTACAGTAAGTATAATACACAAAATTATGTTGCTAATGATATTTTGTATTATAAAGATATTTCAAGCAATTAGGAGATCTTAGCTCATAACTGTTGAAATATTGTTTGCTAGATTTCTGCACAATTATGGTTTGCACACACTTGTTTTTTTTTGCATTATGTGCATTAATCGGTTGCTGTTATTAGGGTGTAGTACAGGGTATTATTCTATGTACTTTATTCCGAAACCTCATTATACTTCTCTGCTTACACTTTTTGTAAATAAATGATCTGTTAATAGACAGTGTAAGCGGGCAAGAGCATTTGGTAATTTGGTTGCAGGTGTGATATTCTACTTTTATTTCGTGTTGTTCTTGAGTGTACGGGTGTTCCGTCATCTGTTCTATTAGTTGTATTACTAATGGTCTAATTTTATTGTTGTGCCTCTGTCTATTAGCCAAATAAGACGTGCGGGCAAAACAGAAAATACTAAGTGGCTTTGAATGAGCGGATTTAGCGGCAATCGGTTGATGTGGAGGGTCGGGGGTGGTGTGGGGGGGGGGGGTGAGGGGGGGGGGGGGGGGGGGGGGGGGGGGGGGGGGGGGGGGGGGGGGGGGGGGGGGGGGGGGGGGGGGGGGGGGGGGGGGGTTATATAATACTCAAATAAAATTTACGTCCTTGCGGATTGTTAGGTTAGTAAGGAATAACCTAGCAAAAATAGGGAGCATGGGGGTGTGGAGAATAGAGGGGGACGTAATGGGTTGGACTTTCAATAGAAAATTATTACAAATTTGCATATTTTCACTCTAACTTTTCCTTACTTGTAATCATGTAAAAAACGTGTAAGGGCGCATAAATAGGGGACCACTACTTACGATCCACACGAATTAAGTATATAATATACGAAGATATACATATGTATCTATATATACATATGTATACATTATAGAATCAATATCATGGTAGTAAGAGCTACTTTTATCGTACCCTAATGTTTTTCAATTGTACATTTGTTAATATATTGTTAATCATAGAACATTTAACTAGGAGAAATTGGTATACACCTAAATTATTAATTCATATGCATGAACTTATCATCAAGTTGTGTTGTGTGTATTGTAGAATAGGTTAGAAGGTGATGAGCGCAAGAAGAGAGGGAGGTGGAGGGGGAGCTGTGGGGAGCTGAGGGGGAGCAGGGGGGAGCTAAACCAAAAAAAATTAGGTGAAAAATCACCTCAAAATGAACGAATAACTACATGATCTGAAGAGGAGCTGTAGGGAGTCGGGGGGAGCTGAAGAGTAGCGGGTGGAGCGGGGGGGCTAAGACTAACTTTTTCTTCATACAACCATATAATATAGAAATTTATATAAATATATAGTAAAATAATTATATACTCTAGTGGGGTTTCGCTCCCTGCGCGCTCTGCGAGCCAACCCCCATACTGCAATATTTTTATTCTCATGCCTGAATAATAAATAAAAAAATCTGTTTTTAATATACATACATGCTTATGAATATGGATAACCAAAGCAATCTCATAGACAGAATTGTTGTCTCTTGATAAATTATCAAAATTATTTTTTTCTGCCCTTTTTCTTATCACCATCCCTCTTTTTTCCGGTTTTAATTTTTTGATAGTTCTCTGAGACTCATTTAAATCTTGCTTTCTGTTACTTTTCGTAGGTTCTTACGTTTGTTTAATATTATCATCTTTCAATATTTTATTTATGCATTTTGCGGTAGTCTTTAGTTCTATCTTTACGTTTTCTTTTATTAATTAAGTATTCAAATAATTTATCCATAATCCGTATTTTTGTTTAATTATTGTGGAATCCTTTTTATTGATTTGCAATGATTTGTAGCTTTATAGTTTTTTTCATTTTTAGTTCTCTGCTACCTGTGTAATTATATCACGCAACCAGTCCTATTTTCTTAAGATCTTTATGTCATGTGTATATTCGCCTACCAGCGCGCTCTGCTTGCCAATTTTCCAATTATTCATATTTATAAGATAAATTATTTTAATAATTATAAAAATATATAAAATTTGTCACAATAATAATCAATCTTTCTCGTATTTATTAAAGAAGCTTATAATCGCTTTGTCATTTAATTTGAAAAATAATTATTAAAATAGATTTTAATCTTTTTCTACTTATAAACATTCTAATTTTTTACACCCAGTACCATATTCCAGAGTGCGCTTATATATACCAAATATGATAACTTTTTTTAGGTTGACTCACGGGCCCATTTTTAATATTACCATTACTTTACTTATAGAACAACTATAAATGCTATGACGAACACACCAAAAATAATCGGACTTTGGAATGAATTTCATCACATCTATATTCCATCAATATGAGATTATCTATATACTTATATGAGTACAATAATTCTGCCGACTTAATGCATTCATGCTCTTTACATTTTTTGAGCACTATTTACACATTTTATACAATTATTACCATTCTATTTAAGAAGCTTTTATAATTTCTAGTGATTTTATGATTTTTTCCAGCTGAAAAACTTCCTACTGTTTCGAATATTCTGACTGCGTAAATTCCAATGTTTGGTTATTATGATCAAAATTTTTTTACTTGATGTATTGTAAAATTTGTAAATGAAATTGGAAAAATTTATTACAGGCTTAAAATTAGTTATATATAAGTGATTAATTATTTTCTTACTGCTGTTCTTTTTTTTTTTTTTAAATACTTATATTTAATGTCATTTTAATTTATAAAATAATGCATGAAAGATATAAACAGTACAACAATAAACTTCAGACAAATCTCATTTTTCAAAGAACATAGTGAAGAAAAATTATTTAAATGTGCTGAATGTGAAAGAAGTTTTAAAAGATTGACATATTTAGATAAAGATATATTAATTCATAATGAAGGATATACAAAAAATTTTTTTTAAAATGAGGTAAGAGTTTTAAAAGATCTGACGGTTGAAGGAGTTTTGAGAGTTTCGCTCAGAGAGGCGAGGAACAGGAAGACCCTCCCTTTATACACGAGTCTCCGCTACGTATGTGCAATATAATTTTATCATTTATTCTATGAAAAATAATCCTTGATTTAAACTTTTTACTTTTTCTCTTTTGCTTAAGCCTTAAACTGCTTTAACTGTCCTTTGCTTCTAAGCTGTCGTTTTTTTCATACCGGGAAAATTTGTTGAAAATCACACTTCTTGGTCCATGTTATAGTTCTTAATTTCGAATGCATCCAATTTAAATTCGAACAGATCCGTTTTTATCTTTTAATTATTTCAAAAAATCAACATTTTCCTTTTTTATTTGTTTATTTTTAGTATATTTCTTGTACCTTATTCAATTAATTCTTTCTGCATATGTTTTCTGTCTTAAATATGCTGGGCGCTTCAAACACCGTCATTAGATGATTTAAGACAGTTAATTCTGAGTTTGCCTACTGTTTCACCTCCTGCTTTATTTTACATTTACTCATAGCCTATTTTTTGGACAAATAAACTTAAAAGTACCAGGCTTCATGGACATTCTTGCCTTTTCTTTTTCATAGTTTTAAATAAATCTGTTAGCCCCTGGCCGTAATTAACTGTTTTTTCTGTATATGTTTAGATTCTTTCAAACATTTTTTTCATGTTTACACTTATTTCTCTCAAGTTTTTGCTTTCAAATTAATTATTTAGTACAAAATATGGTTTCGTGCTCTCCGTTTTGTTCTGATAGTAACCTACCTCTCTTTTATCATATTATACTTCTCTACCGATTTTTCTACATTTTAATCGCCACTTCTCTGTAGTTTAAAAGTATTTCTACTTTTTCCTTGCCTTGTAAATTTGATAAATTTATGCTATTGCCCTAGCTCCAATAATATGATTTTTAGTCTATAAGCTGTGAAGTTTGTTTGTCGAATCAAAAGTTCATATTTTTTGTAGATTCTCAAAACAGTTTACCATATTTTCGTCTTCTTCTGTGACTTTTATTTTTTTTATTCTCCGCAAGACATTTTTTTAAATGATGCATATCTTTTTGTATCATATTACCCTATTCAGCGCCATAGAGCAAATTTTTAGCATAAATAATGCCGAGAGAAGTTTTGAAACCTTCAAGAGTAGTGTTTTCCGTGTAGGTATTTGAATGCGTCAGCAGAAAAGCATGTCCTATAGCTAATTCCAGAATTTTCTCAAGATCTATAATAATATATACATATGAAATTTATTTCCCTAAGATCCAATTATTACTTTTCGTTTTAATGTATATTATTCTTTTCATGGCTTTCATAGGTATAATCATAAATTTTTGGTGTGCCATTATGAATATCGTTAGTCTATTTATTATTATTAATTGCTACATAATAAATTTTCATAAAAGTTGGTTTTTCATAAAGGTATTTTTAAAATTTATAAGAAAGTAATTGTGTTTTCAAAACTTATTACGAAAGGAAGAACATGTTTGGGGGGGAGTCTAATGGGGAGCGGAGGGGGCACTGGGGGGGGGAAGAGGGGAAGCGGGATGGAGCGAGGGTGAGCTAACTAAAATTATTTGAGGTCAAATTTCACGGTAAAAAGAAACGAATATTACCTCATTTTGGGGGGTCGGCGAGGGGGAGCGGGGGGGGGGGAGCAAGGGGGAGCTAGTACTTACCCTAAAAACATACAACTATATAACATAGGAAGATATATATTAACATATGTGAATAAGTACTAGTAGAGCTTTGGTCACGATTCTTTTAGATCTCTCCTCTAATATACTGAATTTGTAATATCAGCAGATCCCTCTTTTGATATGCTACGATAATAATATGTTTAGGATTAAATAAGAGTACTGTTTTGATCTAAATACAGATCATTCCATAAATTTTAATGAAAATATCAGTGCATATGTTTGATAAGAAAATAAATTTTTAAAAATAGGTTTGTTTTTGGCTTTTGTTTTTGACTTTAGGAAGCTTGCCAGCTTCTTTTTGGTCGTTTTGTGAAAAATCCTCCTGTTATTGGTGGAATTTTTTTTTTGGGGAGAAATGTCTACATACCATATTATTATGTGAAATTTAATCTTAAACCAAATCCTATTATTGAATCGCTTAAGGGACTGTATCTTGTAACTGGTTTTACTGTGTAAGCCTATGTTATAACATATGCTTAAGTATTAATAAAAAGTTACATGATACAAACCCAGAAAACTATGAGTTTATTTGGTTATTATAAGTAACCTTCAGGTAAACTATTTATTTCTCTAATATTTGTGACCGATTTATATTACGAGTCAAACCGTAACCTGTAAATAAAAAAAAAAACTTTCACGTAACATTTTAAATTTCCAGCATTTTTCATCACATTGTGTGGAAGGAACAAACTCAACTTGACGCGTCATGTATGAAAGTAAACATATCTATGGATTTGTATACCTCTATAGGTATATGTCTCTAGTAGCGTTTAGATCTCTCTGAGCATCATAATCAAACAAATCTATTGGTGCAGATAACTTATGAGTACTATTCATATTATGTACATAATTTAGTGGAAGTCCTCGGCTGCAATTTGTAGTGGCAGTGACAACTGTAGATCTTTTAACTTTCTTCAGGCGCGCTACTTTGTAATTTAGCGAGCTTTAACATCCCGGTAAAATATCATCAGCTGTACTT
Source organism: Copidosoma aretas (assembly GCA_030522625.1). Lineage (NCBI taxonomy): Eukaryota > Metazoa > Arthropoda > Insecta > Hymenoptera > Encyrtidae > Copidosoma > Copidosoma aretas. The sequence goes on along the minus strand of JAPYYV010005312.1, from coordinate 10,447 downwards.
ATAGTTAAAAAAACAGCTGAATATGTAGCTAAAGATTTAGCTGTATCATGTGTTTTTTTAACTGTATTCATGTGTTTTTGTAGCTAATATTTACAGCTGTTCTTTTAGCTAAAAATTTAGCTGTCGCGCGAGGTCTGTACTCCTGTATTTTTAGCTAAATATTTTGCTGTATTTTCAGCTACCAATTCAACTGTCGAGCGATGTATATGCTCCCGTATTCTTAGCTATTTATTCAGCTATATTTTTAGATGTATTTTTAGGTGTATTTTACAGCAGTTATTTAAAAATTTATTCAATAATATTGTCACTAAAATATAAAAAATCTGTTTGCAGTAATTTTTTTTCGTTCATACGTAAAGCAGATAAATATAGCATCAAGTAGAGAAAAAAACAGTACGTAAAGCTTTGGTACTGGGATTCGAACCTTGGACAACAAGTTTTAAAGTCGATTATCTTACCCACTTGGCCATAGTGGATTCGATACAAGGTTGAGAATTTTCGTCCATATAACTTACAGCTGCAACAGGTATAATCTAGGAATCGATTTTTAAATACTTTATCCGATCATGTTCAAAATTTGCAGTAAATTATAGTTCTGAAAGAGATACAATATAATTCATTTTGTAATATCGATTACAGCAATCATTTCTGATAAGCAGATGAACAAACACAAAACCAGTAAATATATTATTACATAGGTAGTTGATTAAATCACTGAGGTCACCGGATACTTTAAAATATTTATTATTGTACGATGTAGAAGATTAACAACGAAATCACGAGCTTTTTATTCCCAGTGTGATACGAGACATGACGTCAGCGTATGCCATACTACACATGAAGCTTTTGTAATCGTTTTAAATCTTCCACATCGTACAATAATAAACATTTTAAGCCATCATGTAAACTCAGTTATTTAATCAACTACTTTCGTAATAATTTATTTACTGGTTTTGTGTTTGTTCATCTGCTCGTGAGAAATGATTGCTGTAATCGATATTACAAAATAAATTACGTTGTATCTCTTTCAGAACTATAATTTACTGCAAATTTTGAACGTAATCGGATAGCTCAAAGCATTTAAAAATTGATTTCTAGAATATACCTGTTGCAGCTGGAAGCTATGTACACAAAAATTCTCTACCTTGTATCGAATCCACTCTGGCCAGTGGGTAAGATACCCCACTTAGAAGCTTGGTGTCCAAGGTTCGAATCCCAGTACCAAAGCTTGACGTACTGTTTTTTTTTCTACTATATGTTAAATTTATCTGCGTCACGTATAAACAAAAAAAATTATTGCAAACAGATTTTTTTTTATTTTGGTGACAATATTATTAAATGAATTTTAAAATAACAGTTGTGAAATACAGCTAAAAATACAGCTAAATAAATAGCTCAAAATACAGAAGCATATACCTCGCTCGACAGTTGAATTTGTAGTTGAAAATACAGCTAAATATTTAGTTAAAAATACAGGAGCACAGACCTCGCGTGACAGCTAAATTTTTAGCTAAAAAAACAGCTGTAAATATTAGCTAAAAAACACATGAATACAGCTAAAAAGACACATGATACAGCTAAATTTTTAGCTAAATTTTTAGCTGTTTTTTTAGCTGTAAGTACAGCTGATGATATATTACCAGTATCACACCCCACCACATTGAGATGTTGTCGGGTAATTTTTGAGGAGGTTTTTTTAACTTATTTATATCAAATGTGCATGTGCAGAAGACGGAAATTGGTTTCTGCGTATGCACAGTAGACAAAAATCCGTCAATCAAACTTTCTCAAAAGTTAGGGTGCAATCACATGGAGACACGGAATCTGCAACCCGCAATCCGAACTTTTCTGGCTGACCGACGAGAAGAGTTCTGTAATCCTGACAGTTCTGGTCAGAATTCAACAGTTTGTATAGTACACGGATTTACTAGCAGAAACTGTTAAGTTAATAGATTAGTTCCGCTTACGCTATACATGCTATATCGTTCGCACTCGCAGATACAAGTAAGATCCGTACAGACTTTTCTGCTCTCATAACCCCCACGAATCCCATTAAATATCATTGCAGACAGTCGAGTCTATTGGGTTACCGAGGACCAAGTGATTGGGATGTATTTTTTTTCCTTAGTTAAACAGACTTTTTAATGTAGCTTTTATGTAGTTTATGTCCATTGTATGGTGTTAAAAGTCCAATACGTTTTTATAGTCCTTTTCTTCAGTCCATCAACAACTCGCTCCCTGCTCCACACCACACGGTAAAGTAGGGTGCAACTTTATGTCGGTCAGTGAGCCTATTTCCATGCCATTTCTATACAAGTATATTTATAGACACAACATAATATAGTCATAGATATATTTAGCGATGAAACGCGATGAACACGTGTTGTAGAGCTGTGTAGTGTAGCGTAGTTTTTAATCTTGCCAAGTTACGAAATACTGCTTTCTGTATTAAAGGACTCTCTAGAATATACACTTTAAGACTAAGAGATTAAAAATCGTCAGTGTAAATATTAAATTGACTATTTTTCTCGTTGTAAAAGATGCATTTGGTTGATTCTTACTTTTCAGAGAGAAAATAAATTAATCTCACCTTTACAAAAGACTTAAATTAAATCTTTTACTTTGCCAATGTAAAAAATGTACGTTTTGCTCTTTTAAAAGATGTAATCGTATAATTTAATCTTTACAAAAGAGCGAATCACTGTTTCTTACTTTACAAAAGTAGAAAACTGAAATTCACTTCTTTAAGAGATGGAATCAAATAATTTAAATCTTACAAAAATACAGTGTATTACATTGCTGTTGCAAAAGATTGAATCCCAACAATCACTGTTTACAAAAGAATGAAATGTGAATTTCGTCTTTTCGTAACAGTTAAATGCGAATTTCATCTCTGTAAGATATCAAAAATGTACTCTAACCTATATACGTAAGATTTCTGTCAGTATAACGTATAATCAGATAATATAAAATATATCCTACTATATTCGGTCGGATCCGACGTTTTTGCGTCCACAACTTTTCCTCTTGAAGCGTTAGTTATCCCCCATGAGGCAGGTCAAGTAAGTGTCGTTGTTTAACAGCAACCTGCATTACCACGTACGCTTACGCATTGAAACAAAAGGATTTAAAATTGGTAGCTACCACAAATTATTGTAATTATATAATATCATTTTAATAGAAGTAAAAGAAATAATCTAAGACAATTTATGGGGCCAAAAGTTATCAGTCGGACATGCATAAGCAAGCATCAAATCTGACCGAGTATAGTAAAAGATATAATCCATATCATCAGCATATACGTTATAATGACAGAAATGTTATGTATATAGTATGTTAGAGTACACATTTGATATCTAACAAAGATGTGATTCAGATTCAACTCTTACGCAAAGACGAAATTCATATTTCATTCTTTTGTATAGTATAATTGTTGGAATTTAATCATTTGCAATAGCAATGTTACATACTTTTAATTTTGCAGAGTATAGCAGTTTTTATTTTTCTATTTTGTAAAGGTTTAAAATATTTGATTCTATCACTGAAAAAAGCAAATTTCTGTTTTCTACTTTTGTAAAGTAAAAGACAGTATTTTGCTCTTTTCTAAAGATTAAATTATACAATCCCATCTTGTGAAAAGAGCAAATGTCAGTTTTCTACTTCTACAAAGTAAGAAACGTTATTTGGCTCTTTTGTAAATATTCAATTATACGATTCCATCTTTTTTAAAGAGTGAATTCGAGTTTTCTACTTTTCTAAAGTAAGAAAAAGTATTAAGCTCTTTAGTAAAGATTGAATTATGGAAATTTCATCATTTGAAAGAGCAAAACTTACATTTCAACTTTTTTCAAGTGAAAAATGGAATCTTACTCTTTGTAAATATTTATTTCATCGATTCGCTTTCTGAAATGCAAGAATCAAACAAATTTATATTTAACAATGAGCAAAACAGTCAATTTAATCTTTGCATCACCGATTTTTAATCTTGTAGCCCTAGAGTGTACCTAGTTACATTTTGTTGGCTACATTTTTTACGGACTGCAGGGGTGTGAGGAGGACAGAGAGTAGGTAAGAAGGTGGGAGCTCCATAGGAGCTTTACTATGTCTAAGTTTGATACTTTGATATGTTGTTGAAAAGCGTGGGGCTTTTGAGTGAGGGGCACTTACAATCAGAAAATAGAAAAACTATCCTATTTTTACCATACTTTATGACAATAAGGGGGGGGGGGATTATAGCTTTCTTCCTACACATATTTACTGTATAATATAGGAATGTATACATATACATTAATGTATACATGTAGTTTTTACGTACATATAAAATAGTTGGTACAATATGTCTATCAGCTTACATAAAAAGTAGTAAATGTTAGTATGTTGTATCTTTCTGATGTACCATCATTTACGTACTACCTAATTAAGATTTCCTTTATTATTCTTCAGAAAAAATGAGGCAGCTAATCGTCCGAAGCTAGAATTCGTTCCGAAAACATTGGCTGATTTAACTATGGATATGATACCAACTGTAGATTCAATAAATGGTAAGAGAATACTGACTTTTTTCCATACTTTTTTAGTATCATGTGAACAATATTCACAATCATAAAAATTCAATCACGTAGCAGTCCGCATGGAGCCTGTACACCAATTCAAAAGTTTGTATATCGTACTATCCTGACAAAAATGTATAAATTATTAGATTTTTTTACTGAAAAACTGTCGCATGACTTAAATGATATATTATGACTTATATACTTGTTATAGCAGGAATCCTAGCTACAGTCATTGCATACATATCTTGAAAATAATTTATAGCTTTTTATAGTACATCAGTTCATAGGCAGAGCTTAAATACTAGTTGTAATTTGCTTTATTCAATTTATAATTTCGATGCTATAATATGTAGGTACAAAAAAGCGTTGAAAGAAATCAGATTTCTAAGAGATATGATGCTTATACACTGGAAATGTTTTAAGTATATTATTGCTGGATTGTTGTATAAATGTGATAACTGGACTAAAATTTTAGGGAAATAGCCACATCTTCAGTGCATAACTTGCGAAATATGGGTTATTCTTTTAACAAACTGGACAGATTTAGACAAAATCTGACAGTTACCTGTTGGATTTACCTGATTTTTTTTTAGTGAGTCTGACATAAAAATCGATGTTAGAGAACTTTTTTTTTGTCCAATAGTGAGGGTCAAATTTTAAGAATCCGTGATTTTTCTCTAGGTGACTCACTTTCGAAAATTTCTAACCCCAGTTGTATTTATTTCGAAGCTTAAGGGATAACATTTAATGATATCATCGTTTTATTACAAAATATTCACAAATGTGTATTGCTAACAATGTTATTGTTAAAATCAATTATGAACCTTTGCCGCGCTTGTAGCGAGTTTTTAATATTACTATCGTATTTTATGTCTAAGTTTTTATCAGAAACATATGTTTGTTTGATTGAGAATTTATTATTACTACAAGAAATAAATTAATTTATATATTACGGCTTGTTTTATCAGCGTTATTAATTTATCTAGCGTGGCACGTGTTATTGGTGCGTGGATTCTATTGCACGCCTCATTTTCTTGCTTCACATCCTTTATTTTTGTCATACAAATTATAATTTGACAGTTATTATTGATTAATATTTTTGAACAAATAAAACTTTGTGAGTAATTGAAGTAAAAAACTGCGTAAAGAACCATGTTATGGAATAGGTGAAACATTTAAACGATTTGCTGCTAGAACTAGTCTTCAAAAAGAGAATAATCCCATTTGCACATCGTAATCGTTGTTTAGTTTGATGATGGAAGTTGTACCAAACTAGCTTTATCTTTTTCTATTTACACCCGATTTTTAATTTTTTTTGCTCATTTTATTCCTTAAACACATTTATTGAGAGCTATTACGAAAAAAATTGCAAAAACTTGGATGGGTTTCCCAGAAAATTCAGTTGTTTACGTAGAAATACAAAAAAAACTAAATTACTAAATTTTCTGGAAAACCTATATAAATTTTTGTATATTTTTCCGTAATAGCTCCCAATGGATTCGTTTAAGGGAGAGAATGAGCTCAAACAATTAAAAATTGATGGTTATTGAAACAGATTAAAGAAGTTTATTGAATTTTTTTTCTAGCTTCGGTATCTGAAAAATTTAACAACAAAATTTTATGGAACAAGTCGCCTGATATTTAGCACAAGCTTTATTATTGATAAGTCAAGTGACACTTATCATAACTTTCAATAAAAATTGGTCATAAAATGATGAGCTACCTTAACGTGTATAGTACAACAATAAATATAAATATCGTATAATGTAACTTAGGACGAGGTACTTATTAACTGATGATAATGCATTAAAATCCTCATAAATAAGATTCTTATTTTCTACGACAATGTTTCCTATCTATTCATTTTCGTTTGATCATAACAAAAAATTTGTTGGCTAATAATTATTTTTCAATCAAATATGTCAACTAATAATCTATATGACGGAGAAAAAAAAAGAAGCAAGAAAATGAGGCAATCAATTGAATCCGTACGCCGATGAGACACAACATGCACTGTACAAAAAAATTTCTTTCCGATGGTCATAATAATTTATTTATTAAACAAAGATACGTCATCGATAAAAATTTTACGTAATATATAATGGTTGTGTTAAAAACTAGCTACGAGGTTGGGGCAAGCGTTAACAATTAAACCGAAGTTATACCTTTTCAAAAGAAAGTCTTCATGCCAAAAATCACGAAACTCTTAAAATTCGGAACCTATTTCTTAAACAAAAATTCTTGAACACATATTTCTTCTTTTTCTATGTAGAACTTATAATTAAAATTTCAGTCAAATCCAAATTGTTTTGGCCAGAAACGTCTTTGGCGTGTAAAATAATTTTTCTTATACTGATATGTCACTTATCGTAGATCTGCCTGTATTAATCAAAGTCCAATATACGTTTCTATAACGCTACTGGCCTGAAATTTAAACACATAAGACAGAAGATTGAAATCATGAATAATTTTGCTTGTTTTAAATAAATAACTAAAATACCCTTACCAGCAGTCATCTGTTTAAATAGTAACCTTTGTTATTGTTATTATAAAGTTTAATAACAGTAGTTTTTACATAAATACACTTACTGTAGTCATTAATATGTTAAAAGAGATGAAGTCATTATAAGTGTTTGAAATTACAATTTCACAAGATACAATGTTTGAAGAATAACACAATGCAGCTACCTGCCTAAACTTGCCAACTCACGCAAGGAAATGATACATTAAGGATAGTCACTAGCTCAAACTTTTTTTCATTTCTGTCGATAATACATAGTCTTTGTACGGCTTTGCTGCTGAATGTAAGATCAGACGCATTACTTGAGAACTCTCGAAAAATGATGTGACAATGATAATAATAGAGAGTTCCTGTGGGCCATTAAAACATTTATTTGGTAATTTAGTAAAATGACAGCACCATTATATCCACAATCTCTGAGGTATAACAATAAAAAACACGTATAGAGGCAGTTTAAGATGGTTTCCGTCACTTTATATAATTGCGTAAGGCTTTAGTTTAAACATATGCTTTTCATTATGATTTGGAATTGGATTAATATTCTATCTAGTTCCAAAAAATGATTTATTTGGCACACATGTATTTTTTTTAAGGTAGGCTGGTAATCTAAATATAGAAGTCATTGTATTGTATGTTAAATGATCAAAAATAGATAAAAATCTGTTTGTCGCATAAGCTCACCTAAGCTCAGAGCATTTTCTGTATTTTTATCGTCAAAAGTACTACATTTTCTTCAGTGTACTATGCGTTTGGTGCTCGTAAGAAAGTAGTTTTCTACTTCATGTATCAGATACCTTTTCTTTGGCTTGTTAGGCGATTTCCACGTAGAGAATTCTCAAATGCTTATTTTGAACGCTGTCATCAACATCAATTTTTATTAATCCTCAAATACTTTTCTCATGCTTATTATATCCAAGATATTGCACGGTGGTTGCTCTATGACTGAAATTGAAAGCATCAATTATTGAATAGTTCCCATTTCTTTTCGGCTAAATTAGTTATGAGATTAGAACTTTAAATGCCTTGAATGCTTACTCAAAATAAATCAAATTCCGATGAATTTTGGTTTTTGAGCTAATAAAAAATACTGATTTCACCTGCTATGCCCTTGTCATTACAAAACGACATTGAATGAAAGCGAATAAAAGGGCTTACTTCTTTTAATATACCCGCTTACATAATATTATTATTATTCATTGTACATTTTTAATTGTTTAAAGCTTGTTTTGTTAGATGATAATTTATTTTTGCAAGGACTAGTGATATTATACTATGTGGCTCTTTCGCTGGGTGTAATTAGCATTTTATCGTTACTTATTATTTTACTGCAATGCTTTATATTTTGTCATTTTATCATTATTTTTTATATATTTGACCAAATGTGCAGCATAAACTTTGTTCTTTCCCATGACACGCTAGTTTTTTAAAATTAATTTTACTCTCATTGCTTTTATTTTTTATTAGTATATTACTATTACATAATTATCACTGTATACTATAACGATTTTCTGAATATACTACTATCTATCATGAATGTATTGCTAAAATAATTAAAAATAATTTCTTTCTTCCAGATTTTTACTAAATTCAGGTGCGTTTCATAAACATTTTAAAATTGGTACTGAAACGTTTCATATAAACTTATGCTGTATTTAGCCACGGACATTTTAAAGCTTCAAAAAAGTGAAGATTTTTGTTGTCTTTTCTTGCTCTACCTTCAAGATAATGTATTTTTTCTCCTTGAATTAGAATTATGTATTGTCTTCCGTGTATGTACACGGAAATTTGATAGATAATGTTTTCTTGAATTATCCTGTGAACAAACAGACAGCGCTAACCACCACGATAATAGAGATAAGTAGGCTGAGAAATAGTGAAAGACAGTACGGTCAGTAAGCAACAGTTATAATGAAAGGATAACAACTGTCGGAAGGTGTATACGTATGATAGCGCTACGACGCTAGCGATGCAGTAGCAGTGCGCGTATATTTATGCATATCATGCACACACGCACCCACAACAACACACACACACACACTCTCACAGACAAACAGGCGCGGATCCAGGGGGGGCGGTAGGGGCGATCGCCCCCCCCCCCTGAATTTTAATAATCTCAACACCCGAAAAATCTTTATGGTACTCTAATGCTTGCCAAAACTTTAAGTAATGTACATTTTAACGTTTGTAAAACCAGCTTAACTGATGAGCTAATAAAATTTTTAAATTAAGAGCTTGATAACGTGAACAGTTACTGCATAAAAAAATGATTGAAAATTACCACTTCGTAAATAGATATTTTTGCGAATAATTAAAAATATGGTGAAGGCCGAGAGCTGAGAAAGAAGTGCAGCTGTATGATAACTACTCTCTGCTACTTCTTGAATACGAGTGAGTAAATGCTTAGATGCGCATACGGCACAAGGTGCAAGCATCTGGCTGGACGATTATTCCAGTTGAGGGGTGGAGAGGACTGGTAACGGACCCGACTTCACGCTGCGTTTACACGGAGCGAAAAATCTGGAATTTTGGTAGGCCAATCTGGGTGAAGCTTCGGAAGGATCTATACCGGGAGAGCTTTGCTCTGATTGGCAGACTAGAGTTAATCCCTCTGCGGATTTTTTCATTTTGTATATTAATTTTATTATCTACATAACTCGCAAAAAAATATGTACACGATCGTGGCGCTGCTTGGGAAAACTTCACCTTAGTATTATGTTAATTATGTAATACTTATAGTCGTGTGCAAACAAGTAAGCCGCAAATGTTACCTAGGAGGTTCATTATTTTTAAAGAGTTGCAACTTCGTATTGCTCTTGTGTGAAAGATTATCCAATGAAGAAAAAGTAGACATCAGTCAGTCATATTGCTCAATAAGTCAAGGATCATCAGCTGGCTTCCAAATGGTAAGTTTTTTTATTTTGTATACGAAACCTCTTCCGGTTTTCTGCTTGCAAAATGAGATAGTAATATCAAAAACCCTTTGAGTTTTTATAACATTTTTTTTATAGGACATTGAAAAACATCTTAGTTATCTTATAATTTTCGTGAGTTATCAGTACGTTTTCTTGTCGGTCTTCCGGGTCGCATGCATGATGTGTTTAGTATGTTTAGTGCACCTATACGAGTAGGTTATCTTTGCATTAAGCTAAGCACAACACCGCACTGACAAGAGTAAAGAGTGAGGGAGTTCTTAGTTTAATATACATGTGGATGTGTACAACCTATGTATATATGTATGAAACCCACATGGACAGATGTAAATACAACACAGGTGATGACGCACTGAAAACACATTGATATACGCATGGAATTTCGGGCTACGGTGAACGTTGTTTTCCCGTGCAGTCGGCAGTCGGTGCATTACATCAATTTT
>JAPYYV010005311.1:0-15552 GCA_030522625.1 Copidosoma aretas | reverse complement strand
CTGACTTTTGGAATACGCTCATTGTATATACACTTTTTACATTCCGTGTATGGAGTCGTATATTCTTACTCTGTAAATATATCAGTTGTTTTTGAAACACGTATAATTTTTGTTGTTGTAGTAACTGATTTTTGACATGCTTGCTATTGCAAGTATTTTGTATTTAAATGTACTTGGATTGATCTCATTCTATTATTTTTTGTCAAGATTTATTAGTCCTGGTAATCGTTTTAACATGAATATACGCACTACAAACTTGACTTATACTTGTGTGCGTGAAATTGAGTTAGAGATATAACAATATGATCATATCAAAGAGTTTATCATTCATCATTGTTTCGTATTTTAAATCAATATTGTGGTTGCGTCTGGAATACTATAGTGTGCTGAAATTTTCTATTTTTCTTATCTTTATAACGAACTTTAATTATGTCTGAGAAAACGCGACTAGATAGATGCTGCAATCCTTTGAATGGAGTTGGACACATTGGTAAAGAATTGAGAAATATATCAAAGGCAATGATAAGAATACATTCTTATTTCCCTCCAAATGGTAAAATATGTTTTGACTGTAGAAAAAAACATAGAATTGATTCTTTGGAAGCTAATGCAAGTACAGAAACTGTTGATAGCACTGAAAAAATTGAGCAGGTTATTTATGAAAATCATGATTCAGACATAAATGCCAGTGCAAATTAATTAAAATCATCCAGAGAAATAGAGTTAGAAGAAATGTTGACAGAACTGAAAGAAAAATTTAAAAGCTTACAAGGAAGTGATCCTTTGAAACTTACAATCTCAACTATAGCCCCGTCGAGTTAGAGAGTAAATAAAATAACAAAAGAGTTTGGTTGCTAGTGGCAATTAGCAAAAAGAGCAAAAGAACTGAAGAATTCTAAGGGCATTCTAGCTGATACTACTACAAAAAAGGCAAAACGTTATCGTCCACTACCATTGAGAAAGTTAGATCATTTTATAATGATGACAGTAATAGTAGAATCATGCCTGGGCAGAAGGATTGTATTTCTGTAGAGATAGATGGAATCAAATCAAAATACAAAGACGGTTATTGCTTTTGAATTTGAATTAACTTAATATTTCTTTCAAATAATCTAACCCTGGTGACAATATAGGTCTTAGTACATTCGCCAAATTGCGTCCGAAACATTGTGTCCTTGCTGGAGCGAGTAGAACTTACAGTGTATGTGTATGTACTATTCATTAGAATTTTAAATTGATGCTAGATGCAATAAATATTGCACAACTCACACAAGGATCAGAGAAAGTAATTTTTGGATATAAAGAATGTTTAGAAGAAATAATGTGCAATAAACCTAAACCACAGTATCATCTTGATCTATGCAGCGATTGTCCTGGCATTGAAAAATTTTCTTCTACAATTTTGTGGTTGCTAGAAGAAAATAACTACAATGATGTTGAATATAAATTATGGATGGCAACTGATGGGTGTACATTAGAATTAATCAAACAAAATAGTGAAGATTTCATTAATACCTAATGTGATGAATTAAAAGCTTTTGAACCTCATTTTTTTATCGCCAAAGAACAAAATATTTTCATAGCTAATAAGAAAGAAAATCATAACGTCGGAGAAGCCTTGGTGATGCTCGATTTTTCAGAGAACTACGCGTTTATAGCACAAGATTCAGCCCAAGCATTTCATTTTAATAATGTCCAGTGTACCGTTTTTCCTGTGATCTATTACTACAAAATAAATTCGGATACAATCCATAAGAGTTGTGTTTTTTTATCCAACAGCTTAAGCCATGATACAGCTGCAGTGTACACAATTCAAAACTTGCTTATACCCGAGATTAGAAAAGAAGTTGGGAAATTGAAAAAAATTTTCTATGTGACCGACGGGGCGAAACAGCACAAATTTTAAGTCATTCCTTTTTACTTTCCTTACCTACCAGCAGCTGTAATAATATGGAGCAAAAGGGATGTGAAAGAAAAAGAAGTTAGGACGGTACAAGCTATTTTTTTTTTTTTTTTTAATATTTATTTCAAAAACAAAAAAGGAAGTCTTAAAACTAAGCATCTAGTTAGGGTGGGGAGCTAACCCTATCTCCCCCACCTGTGACCCGGCCTCCTCAGCCATAACCTGCCCCAGCGCTCGAAGAACACTCACCGTAGGACGCACCGCATGCGTCGGCGCCCAGACGGACTCGGACACACCGGCCTCATCACGACCACCGACGTTCGCCAAAGACACATCATCGGGGATAGAAGTCGGGTCTGACCAGCGAGCGATGAGGACCTGATTCCAAGGGTCCGCCAGGATAGTCAACACCTTATCTGAAACACACCAGACCTAGGAAAAAAAAAAAATTTTTGACATACAATGTTAAATCACATGGAACAAGAAAAACGCATATAGACAGAAGAAAAGAAGACAATTACACAAACAACTGGCCGCTGCCCCAAAGAAAAGTCATTGAGGGCGCTCAGCGGGACCTTGGTCACCAGAACTAGAGAAGAGCCATGTTATCCACAGCTAAGGTTCACAGCATAGGAGACGCCTGCCTCAGGCTAGGACAGGGCCTCCGTATCATACTACTGCCGACTCTTGACAGCCAATCAGCAGCCTTATGGTGGAGAACTACCCGGAACAGCTCTCCACGCAGACAAAAAACGTCGCATACACAGATTCCACCCTCATACGCGTAACGGCGCACAAGCAGCATTGCCGTCCGTAGCATCCAATCACGCACCTCCTTGGGCGCCACTTGGTAAAAGCGCGAAGAGATAAATGACTATGCGCATTTCCAGCTAAATAAAGGTGGTATGAAAAAAAAAAAAAAAATGCTAGGACACAGGCACACCACGGAATACAACGAAACGGATGACCTACTAAAAACCCATCACAACAAAAAGAAAAAAACGTGGCAGCACAAATAAATAAGACCACGGGACACAGGCTACTCAACATCTATACTTACACGATTGCATAGCTGACAAGCGAGCTCCTCCTCCAGAGTAGGACCACAAAAAATCCCTCACCACTTAACAACAGGCACATAGAACTCGGTGCTTACGCGCGAACAATCAAAGCTAAGCTTCGCGAACACTAGAAAACATTCAAGAAGAAACTTAACAGAGAGCATGTTAAGAATCAAAAATCCGTCCACCTGCGACAAAAACCGACTAAGAAATGTAGAGAGATCGACAAGGAAAAGCCAGAAAACTTACGACAATGAGACCTCTCCTAAACGCCTATCCTCATGCACTCAGGGAAAGAAAAAGGGAAAAATACAACAGGCACAAACAGCACAATAAATACGACGTAGGAATTTTTCTCGGGTTCGCAAAAGCCAGCAAAACATTCGCAACCCCTTTTAGCAAATTAAGTGCTACAGAAAACAGACCTAACTTAATTAACACGATAAATAAAAACGGTATACGGGCTTTAAATACTGGCAAAAAGACGGCAAAATACTCAGAGATTGTGAAGAAAAAGCCACACCCCTTATTCTGTGCAAAACAAAAAAACCAATTAATGACGATTAAAATAAACAGGCAAAAGGTATTGCAACAATTAAGTGATAGTAAGAAAAAAAATCAACAACAAAAATCCTTCTCGAATGCGAAACTAGGTCGATGTACACAAGTCCAATGAGGACATAAACGACCAGATTAAAAACCAATGGAAAATAATATAACCAATAAAATCTTTGGATACAATATCGTAAACCATTAGACCCCCCTCCTCTAAACATGTATCCCACGAACGAGGAAAAGAAACAGAGAGTACACTAAAGAGAAGCACGTCTTACGACAAAAAGAAGTATGCAAGAATTCAAGACAACTAGCGAGTTACATTTACATTCACCCTTATCAAAATAACAAAAAAAGAGAGATAGAGACAGACTGGTAAATAAGGGACACGACCGTAAGGCAGACAAAAAAAAGAGCATATACAATGAAATATACAACAAAAAAAGACATCGAGATAATTAAATTGTGAATAATAAAAAAAAAAACTATATTATGATAACGGGCACAACGAGAACATAAAATAATGAGCGATACCTGATTTTAGGGGCCAAATCACGACTCCAGAAAACACATCCTGGTCCATAACACAAATAAATAATAGTGCAGGACTGCTTGCAGAAAAAATCACTACACTAGCTACGACCAGCACCACATGGAAGGTAATCCAAACAGTTGACTTTACCCGCTATTTTACATGGGGTCCCGAGCTCTTATGTTTCAACAATAAGCTTTACGAGAAATGCAAACCGAATAAAATTCTCTTTATCTTTGGAAGCCCCCAGGTAGCAGAAGACAGGGGACTACTACGTCAGTGAATAGCCGAAATCCGCAAAAATATTTCATCAACGGAAGAACAGGCGACTCGAGTCATAGACTTATTAGCTGGACACAGTTTACAAATAAAACGCAAAAGGCAAACAAAAAGCCTAATATCAATCATCGGTGAAATCAATCGATTCCTATTTGGCACGCTTGACGAAGATGACGGAAAAAATATAAAGAATCTGATCGAACCCAATGCAAATGACACAAAGACGCTAGCTATGCTGCTGGCAAACCAGACGGAAATTAGTAACAAATGAGCTACGATCTATGAAGAAAAATGAAAAATGAATGGAACAGTAAATAAACAAAGTCAGACTAGGCGAAGATCTACTTCACTGAGAGTTTACCCTAACTCTAGCAATAGAAATGCTCGCAGAAGGCGCACAGCAATATCAAGCTGACACATCTACGCTAACAGACGCGGTTCTATTCACATCGAAGAGCACAGTACACCCAAGATTCTTCACACCACACCTCTTTAAAAACTTTGTGACCCTAGCAGAGCAGACAAGACCCGGACTAACAGTCGCAGGACAAGAAAACGATGCAAGCATCCTAGAAATTTAAAGCGTAGCGACCATCACAATAGTGTACGGGTGTAATCGACTGATGTTATACATCACAATAACCATTACTTGATAAAGAACGCTTCAAATTATACAAACCATTACCTCTGCTAACATACATCTTTGCAAATGTTTGGCCAGATCAACAATATATAGCAATTAACAAGAACTACGGCGAATGTATGCCGATATCTCAAACAAGAACACAGAAATACAAGACACTCAAAACCATACTTATATGTGCTCCTCACAAACCTGTAAGGAAAATAGGAGACCACGATAACTGCTAAAAAAAATTATTATTAGGGAAAAACATCTCCCACCTAAACACATGTCAAATAAAGTTGTCCAAGCTATGTAAAACCTACTGAAAACGTTTACATGCCCCAAACCAATGTATCTTTAGAACTACTGGACAAGAGCTGATATTGCCGGAAGACTGAATTAAGATTAGTTACCCTTAAAGGTTTGGGGATCATGAAGTTTTAAAGCGGATGTGCGGCCCACAAAGCAAGAACTTACTTTGAATCACCACTACAGATAGAACAAAAAAATACAATATTGACTTTCACCGAAACGAAACTAGACATAGAAGGCGTACTAAGAACGCTTGAGATAGCCGACAGAAATAAAACCAAAATAACGGAATCCTTATTAAAAGATATTGACTCAGACCTGGCCAGCAAACAGGGCCATACAGACACCGACATACTACAAGACGGTACAACCCTTGACAAAATTAAGAAGAAAGCAAAAAAAATTGCTGAAGCAAAAGAAAATTATTAGGTAGTAGATAATGATAGACGGCGAATATACACAATGATCTCGAGCATTATAATAATCATAGGCGGGTATTTTGCATAAGAGTGCCTATTCCAATAATGGGGGCCCTTTTACTAATCTGTTATAGAATAATTACAGATACAAGACACTCTGGGACCAGCAGGGAGGCCCCAGATAACAGCTTAGCGCTACGACCGGTAGTAATACAATAAAAAGGAACCAGAAGAGAGCCTATCGTCATTTAAATGCAGGGACATCCAACACATGTACAACAGGCCGACAATCAAATTTAGAAGCGTATCGCTGTCAAACAAAAGCCAACACCTCAACAAAGACAAACCATGAACGAGCAATCAAAATAAAAAAAAAAAAAAAAGCTTTAAAGCCTTACAACAACGCCCTTTGCTAGAATAATGATATTAATATTACTGAAAATAATAATAGAATTACTAAAATACTAACGTTTAAACATATAATTGCTTAAAAATACTAACAAATAAAAAACTAGTAATGTAAATTAAACGTAGTAACCCCTTGGCCATCGACATTCTTGACAACAATTCTAATACGTCTACCTTGCATAATTTGATGCATACACTAACCATGAATATTTTGATACGTACGTTATTTAAAAAAGAGCAGACATAGGGTTACACAATTCTTAAGAAATTCTTTTTTTCAATGTTTTGTCATATTAATCAATTTTTTATGTATTATATATATATGTATGGGTATATATATATATATATATATATATATATATATACTACTAACCAAATATTAATCGTTTTTCACTTAAAATTAAGCTTATAAATATAAGAAAAGACGTCTAATGAACTATACCATTATTTATGTAATTTTTTATGTAATATCTATATCTATATATATGTACATATATACTACTAACCAAATATTAATCGTTTTTCACTTAAAATTAAACTTATAAATATAAGAAAAGACGTCTAATGAACTATACTATAATACATTTGCATATAAAATACACATTTTGTACAAGTAACTTTACAAATATGATAGAAAACCCACAATATAGAAAAATCTGACCAAAAAAATATGTTAAGAAAAAAAAACACCATGTGTAAAAATTATAATGTAACCTTAGTACATAAAACGATCTTCCAATCTTGCACAAATGCTATAAAAGAGCGAACAGCACGTACATGAACAAGAAAAAATGTATACACTAAAAACCCAGCTCTACTAATCCTTAGGAGGAACGGGGATCAGCAGAAAAAGCCTACCTCTTTACTCCTTAAAGGGAAAAGCGTACAACGTAAACAACGGAATACAAACATAACTTCAACGCCAACCCTTAACATACAGGAAAATCGCTGTCGAGGACGACGTCATCCTGGCCCCAGACGTGAGGCATACGGTACACATAACATACTAATTCGTACGCATCTCACCACCTTAGATAGGGACGTATGAACAAGAGAGAGGAGAAGCGGAACTCTTCAGTCGGGTCAGAGAGTAGAGGAGAAAGAAAAGATTCGGGACTCTTGAGACTGGAAAACGTGCCTCCTGATTACCGCGTTACCCTTGGCTCTTCCCTCGGTCATAAATAATAATAAAAAGAAGTTGATATTCCTCACTGTACACTTACTTCGAGTTCACTTAACCGACGAATAACCCTCGTAATAGTAGTAAGATCAGCTTGAATATACTGAAAATTTTTTGCAAAATCATACATTAAAACAAACAAAATTTCAAAAACTCCAAAAATACATACATTACATTTCTGACCCATTCATAAAGGTCAAATTTGATGAGATCTAACTTTATTTTGTAAAAAAAGTTAAATTATGACTATTCTTTTGTAAATCATGATTTTTTCTTAGTATTATATCATAGTTAAATTTTACACATTAAATTGTCTAGCTTACTCCGGAAGCTAGGTATCATTCCGTATGAAAAAGAAAGCCCTTAGATAATTCAAGGTCCTTCCTATGCACTTACTTTAAAACGTCTCGATATCGTTACTTATCTTTCCTTTGCTGTTTTTTTCTGACTTACACCCAATAACAATTGATATAGTTGGTTCATGAAATAAAATAGAACTTACATAATCAAGCTTATTAATCGATCGCTAACGTGCCACACAGAAGAGCCGAGGTTTGCGGAAGAGGATAGAACCAATTATTCTTTATCCAACGATTCCTCTTCTTCTTCCTTTGGCTTTAAGTTTCTGTAAGTGAGGCCACCAAGTATAGATTTTAACAAACTTAAAACTTGCTTGGAATGTAGTTACGCGTATGTATGTGTTAGTGTTAGTTTAAATTACATATACACACAAGGCTAATGAAATGATCACGTAAAAAAAACCGTAAGTAAATAGTAAATGATTTCTGAATAAACTCTATTTCATACGTAAGAGGGTAGAGCAAATTTCCCTATTACCTACTAACTTATTCTCTACAAATCATATAGCAGCAATATTAATATTATAGCAGTATAAAATAGTAAAAAAAAGTAAGAGAGAATTATTAAAATTTGCTATTCTATCGTCAATAAACAGAATAGGTGATTTCTGGCTCCAACGACTCTTACCCGATTTTTTGTTAACTTCTTTAAAAAATATTTTTCTTACTTTTTTATTTAAATAAATTTTAAACTTATAATAAGCAGCCTATGAAACGCTACTATAATATGATGCATACCAAATTCTCGATCAGCGACTTTACTGTTTTTTTACGGTTCGGTTTTTAAAGTCTTTGTACCTAAAGTATGTGTCAAAAAATTATATATATATATATATATATATATATATATATATATATATATAGTTATTTCAAGATTTCTGACTACCGATTACAGAAGCCTTAAAAAATGTAAAATTTTTAATTCTCACTTTTTTGGCTTAGAGTTCGCTCAATTAAATTGATCAAACAATTGTTATTTGCAAAAAAAGATGTCGAATTTTCGATCAGCTGCTTCGAAAACTAGCAAAAAATATGTAATTACTATTTTCAGTAATCTGTTTGGACGATAAGCTTAACAAATTCTTTTTCACAAAATAAATTTTAGATTTGTGTCAAGTGATTCCGAGAACCGTTAAAACTGACATTTACTTTTTTTGTCCAATTTATATATCATTCTAGATTAAATGTTATCAAGTAGACATGGTCACTTCCAACACAAAACAGAAAAAATGTCTACATGCATAGGGGGAAGATCTTAAAATAAGTGTTAAAGACGTCTTAAATCATATTTTTACATAATTTTATAGAGCGAAACCTAGTTAATGTGGAAATTTAGACACTTTTTTAGGAGTCTTCTTTCCACTGTGCATTGCCAAAGGATGTTTCTGTTAATAATAAATCCAAGTAGCATAAATATTGATTTTTTGCAGTCTTATCACATAATGAACTAGTTTTTTTTTGTTTCTTGTCAATTTGTACAATTTTATTTCCGAACACCAAAATAAAAAAGATATTCTTCATTTCGGGTACATGGACAGAGAATCTCTGTCTTCTTGTTGAAAGAATTATTGCAAATTTAAATCCAAATAATTCAAGGATTTGACTATTTTATTTAATAGAAGCATTTATTAAGGTTTTGTTTCAGAGACTCATTTCCTTCAGAACTATGTGAGTATCCAAAGTAATTATTAAGTATTAAAAATTTTTTGGAGATATTAGTTGATTTGGTATTGTTGTTCAGAAAACTTTTTATTCTTGTTAATAAAAAGTAGAGTTCTGGATACAATGATATTTAGATCTTAATCTAGCTTGTTTTTGAAATACTTGAGTCGTTCTTGGAAATATTCGAATATGTAAGGGAATAAAAGGGAGATCTGGCTTGCTCTCATTGGCCTTTTTCTTTCATAGAAAAATTGAAATATGAAGGAGGTTTTTGGAGAGGAAAAGGCTTACCCTATTTTGATGAGACTTTGGCCATTCTTGAGAAGGTTCGACTGTGTAATGGTGAGGGACTAAAGTATGGGCATTTCATGAGGATTCGACCGTTTTTTAAAAAATTCAATCATGCAGAGTACTGCGGGGAAGGGGACTTAGCTTGTTTTCACAAGACTATGGCTATTTTTAAAAAGGTTTAAATGTGTGACTAAGTTAAGGACAGCTGAGAGGCTGGAGGTAAGGGGTCCAGAAAAAAATTTTTTTCATAGCAATGGTCAAATCAAACGAGTTTTCATTTTGTACAGGGCTGTAAAAAGAGGCAGAGAAGGTAGCTTCTCAAATTTTTTTTCAGGGGGGTTCTGTTAAGGAGTTCCACTTAAATTTGTACTGGTTAAAATAGCAGAAAATACAAGCAACTTTTCCGATGTGTTTTGGGGGCTGCGAAGGAAGGGTGATGTGGCTAGTATAATAATTATGCAACATAAAAGGGTATAATTTAATATGAAAATATCAACTGAATTATCATCAACGCACGATTTATTATGCAGTGTTCTTTTGTTAAATTTTATTTGGATAAAAATTTCATATCTAATGGTTTAATACCTTGCTAACATACCCACTACTTTTTGTCGTATACGAAATCGTAGTATAGAGGTTAAGAGACATTTTCTTCCTTACATGTAGGCTCAGGTAATTTTCTTTAGTAACATCATTACTTCAATAAGATACTTTATGGGTGATGATTTTCAAGCATAGTTATCAAACATGTAAAATACTACATTTAATTACCCAAAAAATATATACTATGAATAAGATAAAATACATTTGCCGATTAATTCATAATTATAGTTACAGAATATACTTACGTTATCAGAATATTCAAGCAGTTGCTCTAAAGCCATTCTTATTAGCATCAATTCAAATCTCTTCTGGGAATTTCTTATACAGCTATACATGATTACAAATAAGATTGGAAGAAATATTTTTAATATAGAATGATAACAATTATTACAGTATTTACAATCGTAAGGATAACTACTTAGTTCAAGGAGATAGTTATATAATTAGATAGAAAGAAAAGTCATGTATACATAGTAGCGACAGTCACAATGTTGACTATGTCTGTAGTCGTATAAAAGATGCTTGATTATACATTTATCTTGCTTATCAGTTAATAAACTCTATACAATGTAAAGATAGAAAACACTATAAATAGATTACTCACTGTTTTTAGTAATGCTATTTAATATTTAATCTATACTGCATTGCCTTCTACAAGTTACAGTACCAGAAATAATAATAGAGGAAAAAATTAAAAAAATTGAAAAATTATAATCGAAGATAAAATGGTCTTTACACATAAAAATCTTTACCCTAGTAAAAAATGCATATACGATACTTAGTTACGGATGCTAGGTATAACAAACAAAATAAGTTCTTTGCAAGGGACGTTTTGCGTAATA
Organism: Copidosoma aretas; assembly: GCA_030522625.1. Lineage (NCBI taxonomy): Eukaryota > Metazoa > Arthropoda > Insecta > Hymenoptera > Encyrtidae > Copidosoma > Copidosoma aretas. Next base: position 4,521 of record JAPYYV010005311.1, on the reverse strand, counting down.
GAAAGCAATATTAGATTTGCTCGGTAACATAGTTTCACTATCGATGCAAATAAGAATTCAACATTTATATGCAATCGTTAAGAAAACTATGAACATATTGTTATTTAACACGAAATAGTAAAGATCAAGTGACCATATAAATAAGAGCAAGACAGAGTCATACTAAAAGGGTACAGGTGTTGAAGTTATATAAACAATAGATATAAACAGTTAAAATATATGAATTTTTATCAGATTAACTTTAATTCTTCTATAAATCTTATTCATATTGTAGTTAACAATTTTAACATGATTGAAAACAAAGTAATAATGTTTTCTTGTGTCTACAACAAAACTATTTATGATTTTAAGAGAGACTGTCATAGTTTAGTAGCTAATTATTTCAATTCGTATCAAAAACCGATGAGCATAATGATGAAGTTTCTTATTAGATGCTACAGTAGATTTGTAGTAAATTTTACTACTGCTTATCTACCTGATTACGTTATGTCTGTTCTTCGTCTGGGCCGATTACAAGCAATTTGAAATTGCAAGATTGCTCAGTTAATTCATAGCGTTATCCAAAATTTATTAGATTAGAATAAATAGTTTTTAAACAGAATAAGAAGATACTTGTCATAAAAGCTGATGAATACCATGTAGCAATGATAATTGAAAACATTAAGTACGATTCTAAAATAAGAATATGTCCTAAAAAATGATTCATACTCTAGAAATGTTAGAAGTAAAAGTAGATTACTATGCCTAGCAATTAAATTAATGAAAAAAAAGTAATTTTTACCTATGATAATGAAGATGTATTTGTAGGTATTGATATTTTTGTACCTATTATTGATTATTTTTTAGGTAGAAAGCGTATCAACTCATTAAGGTATCTAAGGACGGTTCAATAGTTGGACTAATTGTTTTGTCTATAGATTTCCCGACTTATGTTCTTAGCAAGAAGTTTTTCTAAGAGTTGAAAAAACTGTTTTGAAATACTATATATTCATCATAACATGTCAGAGAGGGATTAATGTCCACTTATTTTGAAATGAGATAGTTTTTATGACCCGCTAATTATTATTTATATGTAAAACCCTTTTGTACAATATACTATGTACTGGCGGTTCTCAGACATTTGAATTGAGCGAGCTTCTAATGTTATTTGAGCCTACTAAAATGAGCTTTTTTAATCAGGTAATATAAGCTGAATTTTCTTGCACTTGACCTGACTTGTGGAAAAAAAAAATTTCTAATTAACAAGGTGTTTTAAAAGTCTGATTTATAGTCAACAGCTGAGAATACTAGATTTTTCCTTACAGCGCTTTTAAATAACTGCTTCCCATATTTTTATTAATTATTTTTGTAAGATCTAGAATAAGTGACTCCATCAGGCTCCATGAGCAGTAATTACTGAGCTGCATACCAATGACCTGCTCTGATAGCCATAATAATAAAAGCAGTGATCAGGACATGGATGTTATGACTTTATGGAGTGTACTTTTATTTGAAATCAGACTTAGGGTAATATCATCGTCCTGCTGCCCTTTTTACATCCTAAAAAACGGTAACATACCATCTTTCTTTAAGGGTACGTCATAGTTTTATTCTCTTACAGTTCTAACCAACCGGTATCATTAGGCTGGTTGAAAATGTAACTAAAAATAAGGGAAAGTATTGCATCACGCATAAAATTGATTGCCATAAATGTGCTATTTGTCATGTCAGCCAAATAAAACGTCTCTGGGAGCGGATACATGTACGAACACTCCATACTATCAATCAGAGGTCCGTCATTGCAGTTCATTGCAAAATGCTTACTCATAGATTTACTCTTATTCCGATTAATATTGTGGACCCAGGACAGAATAGATTCAAGCATGAGTTTTTAAAGATGCTGTATATATCGACGCACAACAGTTATGTGACTAGAATGACTGACTTTATTATTCCAAAAAAATATGTAAAACATTTTTTACTTAACCTTCAAAATAAATAGTTCCAAGTTAATATAGGTATTTAGAATATACAAGTAAAATATTTTGTGTGTGTTACACATAAGCCATAGCTGTCTCTTGCAGTATAATTTATGTCGGTTTGTCTTTAGAATCACTGTTGCATGACTTTTTACGTGGAATTCTCATCAGCGCTGCAAGCAGTTTTTAAATAATTGTATATTGAAATTTTTTGCCTGTTATAGGAGGGTTATATTAGGATTTGGTGGATAAAAAGAACGGCGTTAAAGACTCACTTTTCTAATTTGAAGAAATCTGATAACATTCAATTGTCAATCATTTGATCAAATGTACTCTACTCAATCTGTAAAGTATAAAATAATATTACATGTATATAAGAGAGCAAATTGCGAGATAAAAAATAAAAGCAAAAAATATTATAATAAACTTTAATTGTGAATTCTATAATCACGAAAAGAAACAACAAAGATTGTACAACAGGGTTACTACATTATAGAGCGTAGAAGTGCAGATAAAGAGCTTTGGTAGCTTATTAACTTCCAGAAGAATGACCAAGTGATTTCTATATATTTCTTCACGAAGAATCGGAATTTGTTGGTCGTTTTTTCCGATTCATCTGTAAATATCCGTTATTTACCATTGTTTTTGAAAATATGAAATTACAATGAACAGCTAAAAAGTTTATTCTTCTGATTTTTCAGCTCATTTTAATTAAAAAAGAGTCATTGTAATCTTTTCTGGAAACACTTCGTTTTTCCGCAGAAAAATTCAAATTTCGAAGAACGCGTTTTGTGCTGTTTCAGCTATGCTTTAAATAATTAGTCATTATTTATTTTACAATCAACAAGTGCTTTAAATATTTGTCAGACCCTATACTTCTATAATATCATAACCATTGACCACTAAACATGTCTAATTACTATCCAGTAAACTTCTTACGAACGTGATTTTTATACGCTTCGTGTGTATCCGTGCCTATCCTCAATTTTCAGCTGTACTTTGAACGAATATCAGTTAACCCTTGTACAACACAACCTTTCTGTCAAATGTCTTTTGAACCTTGCTCTTGTATAATATACTAACAATCACCCGCTGAATTTGTATCTATTAAGCGTCAAATACATAATGACGTATGATGGTGTGGCATTAATGTACAGAATACACGTAAAAACCATGTACGTTCGAAGCTTACTGGATAACAATTGAAGATATTCAGCGGGCAACAGTTCGTATATTATACAAGTCTAGGGTTGAACGAGTACTTTAAGCACTCGTTTCTTGTAAGATGTTAATCAACAATAGTTTAAAGTACAGCTGAAAATAGCAAAAAAACGCGTTTTTCAAAACTCAACAAATTTTTTGCGGGAATACAGAGGGTTTTCAGAAAAAGTTATAGAGAATCTTTATTACATAAAATAAGTCAGAAAATCAGAAATTTTTGGTTAGTTAGTAATTGCAATTTTTCATGTTACTAACAAAAATTGTTCATAGCCGTTTTTACAGATGAATTTTAAGAAACGCACAAAAAATTCAGATCTGCATGCAAAAATATATTAAATTCACTTATTTGCTTTTCTAGAAGTTAGTCGGCTACGAAAACCTGTTGGCTGCCCTAATATAAAGCTTGAATAATCATCTGAATTTTTGCAACGATTCGATAGCTTTTCACTATTTATACCAGGCCAACTTAAACAACAAGGGTCTTCGTGTAAACTTTATAACAGTCGCAAAACGTTTTATAAATAAGAAATAGCACGTAAACTTAATATTGTAAGATACTGACACATACTGATTTAAAATTAAAATTAGATTCTACTATAGTACCTGATAAACAATGACAATTTTAACTTCGGAGCCACCCTTTTTCTGTGAAAACTCAATACTCTACTAAATAACGAATATAAGAGCAGTCGCAGCTCAGTTGTCTGAGGGGCAAGTGTTAGTCAGTTGCGGTATGGCTGGTTAGGTGAAGTATTGGTTTTTATCTCGGTTGGGTCAACTCGGAAATCGTTATATGGTTTTTTCCAGCTTAAATTCGTTCCCATGTCTCGCAGCTAGTTCTGCATCACAAGGTGATCTGGAAGTAGGCTTTGTGGGCGCCTTCAGTAGGTACAGGACTTATTGGAGTATGGTAGGGTACATGGGTGAAAAAGACGGTACTCCACTACAAAGTGACCAGGGTCTGGGCTCCGTGGGCGGTTTGGTTTGATAAAGGACGACTTGAGAAAATGTGGGATCCGAGGGTGGAAAAAAAGGGTATATTAGTTGAAAATATGAGGTAAAGTGTTATAAGTTACGTGTCACGATGGGTACCAAGGTAAAAAAAAAGGGTCATCGTTAGGGTTAGGATAAACACCCTCCAGACTAATGTCATAGAGGGTGTCAGTAGGAAAAAATTGAAGTCTTTTGGTTGGTTATCGGGTAGTCATAATATATACGAGTATATCGTGCATTCCATGTCAAGCGGGCCACCTGACTATCTTAAAAACGGACATTTTTATCTCAACCAAATGTGATATAAATTATATTTGGAATATGTACTTGATGTATATAAGTTTTGGTG